>PVJO010008709.1:0-73694 GCA_004026905.1 Hystrix cristata | reverse complement strand
CCTGCTTGCTCTGTCATGTTCTGTTGCTTTTCTGCCTTCCAGCAGAGGATGTCGTTGGTGAGACTTTGTCATGGGCTGGCACTTTGGTTTTGGGCTTCACAACCTCTGGAACCCCGTGTATGGTGTTCTGTTATAGCGACGCAAAATGACCAAGAGGAAGTGAAAAGTCAGCTTTGTCTTATTTTTCCCCCTTCTCTTTCCTACACAAACTTTTCTTCTTGCTGAAATGCTTTCAAGGCATATTGTTTCCTTTAACTTCAACATCATTCCAGAACTCAATGAACACATTCACTCTGCTTTACATAGAACAGCATAAGGAGTTGCAAGCTGTGTATAAAGGTCATTTTTTAAACTTTGGAGAATTGGGGATTGATGTATATTTTTCCTCTGATAATTACTTATGCTTCGTTTATTCTGGCCTTTTCTTCCCTTGATCTTCACTCCTGCTCTTCCGTATCTGTCATTGCCTCTCTCATCATTTCCTTTTGTCCCTTCCCTCTGCATCTTCAAGCACGGACTTAGTTCCTTTCACAGCATCAGTTATGTCTGCTCTTCCTCCCGCTTTCATTTTCTCTTGCCAAACAGTAATATTCAGAAGGTTTTCATGCAGTTCGGCTCTGTTTCACACATCTGATGTTCTTTTTCTCTGTGTTTCATCTTAGAATATATGTGCAGTGACCAGTCATCTTCACTTTATATCTATTATTTATGGAGATTTGGGTGCCAAAAATTTTTAGAGACAGGAGGTGAGGTGGGGAGGAGGAGATGAAGATGGGGAACTGCTTTCTTTTTGTCTCAAAGAAGTTGTGGTACTCTGCACATGGCTGCCCCGGGCTTTGGTGCGCAGGGATCCTGGACTGCCACTGCCACGTCTCTGCGTTTGTGAGTCTTCGTCAGCTGTGAGGCTTTGTCTCGGTTCATCTGCCCTTGGACTGCCCTGCAGTCCAAGATTCCCTCTGGAGGAGCTGATCCTGGAGACTGTCTGCCGGGCACAGGAAAGACCACAGTTCCAGCCGCCCCCCTGCCGCCATTGGTATCCCCTGAGGACGTTTGAGAGACTGCAGTGGGGTCTGATACACAGATGCCATGTTCAGCTGGGAGTGCGTCACTGTCCTTTGCAGGAAACAAAACAATCACATCATCTTAAATTAGCTGTGAAGAAAAAAGTATAAAGGATGTAGGAAGCATCCCACATGAAATAAAACTTAATAACCAAATTACTGGAAAGGCAAGTGCGGAGCCAGGCCTCAGGCATAGAAGGAAGCCGGGACTTGAGCACTGCTCAGACTCTTGTTTTGCACTCTGTCTTCATGTGACATTTTCTCTCTCCTTCCATTTCATATCTGGACCACTTGATTTCATCCAAGAAATAAGGTTATCAAGGAAGATGTAACCTCTTCTACATGTTTAAAGGAGTAAGAGGCTCCAAGACAGATGAAGGTACATTTCTGTCATAACCGTTAGGAGAAGCAGGACAGACCGAACGCAATCCACCAACCAACAACAAACCAACTCAACGAATGAATAAATAAACATCTACTACATTATCATTTGTCCTTTATCATTAAAAATTCACTTAATAAAACACCTGCATATGCTGTAAAAAGCTAAACAGCCATGATTATAATCAACAGTTCCAAGTCTGCCCATTCTGTAAACCCTGCTGCCTCAGACATACCAAATTTTAGTTGATTCTTTTAGTCTAAAATTCCATATTACCAAATAATATGTTTATATTGTTATACTTATTAACATCATAATTTTAGACATTATTAACTCTTTATTGAAAGCAAACATTCAATTCTCTTCTACACCTTCATGCGTTTACATTCTTTTTTCTGCTCCCAGTGTAGTTACATGGTACCTTTTGGGTAATTCAGTAGTTTGTATTTATGTTATTATTGATTAATGAGCCAAGTAGTGTATGTGCTATGAATCTATTTTCCTTCTTATATAATGTTCTTTTCCCCCTGGAAATTGATAATTGTTGTATTTGAAAAATATCATTATTATTAATATTCCTACACTATGTAACAAAATTATTAAAGCACAGAATTTTATTTTTCCTCATGGCCAAAGACCAGATCTAGGGCAAGTTCAGAAATCATAGAAATGGTACAATAATGAAAGAAAATCTTTTCCCGATTCCTCAGACCTGGAATCATTTCTCTTTTGAGAATTCCCATCAGTTGTACACGTCTTTCTCTTCACTGACACATTTCTGCCTTTGCACAGCTCTGTGTCTGTGTATCTTTTCTTTTCTCCTGGACTTTTTGCTTTCAGAGAAGAGAACGCACGTCTAATTCACTGTTCTAAGCCTTCAAACCAGAATCCTGATGAGGGGCCACTCAGTAAATATAAGTGAGGGATGACAGAAAAATTCAGCAAATTATTCTGATATTTTTACGTGTCTTCCCTGGTCCTATGAGATGGTACAAAGATGCCGATGGAGGGATACTGAATTTCATAGTCCTGTAAAGGATAGTAGGGACCTCAACAACTTCTCCAATGGGGACAGAACTGGAATTCAAAGCCAGATGTTACTCTGATAGCATCCTCTGCTATCATCCACCACTCAATTCTAGCTTCCAGGCTTAGTTCACAGCCAAAAAGCAGGTGGCAAAGTGGTCACAGTGTACCCACTCCCTGACTCACTAAGATGATTCCCACTTGATACCATCCAAACTCCACAATGTTTAAAATAAATATTCTTAAATTCGAATAAAATATTACTTTTATATTGATGTTAATGTTCCACCTGAAAAACTTCTACAAATATTTTTTTATCTCCAATTCCAGGGTGCTCTGTGCTCACTTCTATTACAAAATTTTGAAGATATTCTCCAAGAAGCACGAAAAGAGTTCTCTTGGAGGAATTCTGGCCTTGTTTGAACTTGTGTTCCTGTAGGAAATCCCTGAAGACAAACATCTGCATTCTAGGTGTTCTTAGGAAGCCAGCGCCCCATAATGAAAACCTATCGTTTTGGTGGTGCTCTGTGAGATTTACCAGTAGAGGGCGCCTAACCCTTAGCAATAGTCTGAAACTTGCGGATTCAGAAGGTTTATTACTTTGTACTCAGGCTGCCAGTTAACAGAATGAGCAAAGCCATTTTCTCTTCGTTTTGCAGTTTCTGGGTATTGTGAAAATGAGGATGTCTGCTGGCTGGATTTGGGATGGTGGGGATTTGGGGACTAAGAAGAAATTAAGGCTTTTCCTGCACAGAGAGATTTGGAATGAATTTTATGTAGGATGTTTTTTAATCCTGGCATAATATTTACCTATTTCCTCCATCATGATTCATAGACCGGCATGTGGCTCTCGGCTATTTATAAAACTTTATGTGTAGAAGATAACAAATGTGCTTAATTTTCTTTAACACAGGGAGTATGAACTTGGGTGAGATGTGATGTGAATGAATTATACAACTCCAAACTCTTTTTAAGGATTCTAGAGATTATTTAGTACAACTGATCGTACACAGACGAGAATATTAACACTCAAGGCGGCAAAGGGCTTGGCCAAGATCTCCCAATTAAGAGAAGAGCAGGACCCAAACCCTAGCTGCTGACTATACCCCTCCCCTCAAGCTACCCATTTAACACTCGTGATCAGGAAACTGTTCTGTAGCCAGCACCTAAGGGACCCCAGATCATCATTTAAGCTCTACTGCAGGAAGTATATCTTTTTATAAAGATTATTTCAGAGGGTTTGGTAACACACATAGATCTGGATTATGTTTGAAACTAAGGTGTAGGTTGATTCTGAATCTAGTAGCCCATTTGCCTTTCTTGATTCTCATTCATTCCTTTGTCCTTTCCATGAGTCTATTTTTATTACTTTAACAAAATACTGGAGGCTAGCTAAGTTTATAAGAACAGAAGTTTATTTATCTCACAGTTTGGAGGTTGAAAGTCCAAACAGCATGCTTCTGGCTCTTGTACCTGCCTCAATCACTTCATGGCAGATGTCAATGGCAGGAACGTATGTGGAAGGAAGGATCACATCGCAAAATTGGAAGCCAGAAAGGGCTGAGATCCCACAGTGCCTTCCGAAGACATGCCCGCCATGACCTAAGGACTTCCCACTAGGCCTCAGCTCTCAAAACTCCCAGTTCCCACCGCTGATGGCAAAGTCTCAGCGTGAACAATTGGGAGATACATCACATCCAAGCCAGAGCATCCTACTTCTGAGCTAACACTGTCCACTTTTCTCTACCTCAGGCCACTTCTACAAGACAAAATTTTGAAGGGAAAATTCACGGTCCTTTTGGTGATTCAGAAATTCTTGCATGATCTCATACCTGATTGCCGACTGATCTGCCACTTCCTTTGTCCCCCTGGATACTACTAGTCTCCACTGGTACTTGAAGCTCATCCCACTGGGCCTTTCCATTCACGGTTCCTTTTGCCTGCAGTTCTCCTTCCTCTGATCTTTATGTGGCTAGATCTTTCTCCTTCAAATCTCAGCTCTTTCTCCATGAACCATCCCTTGGCACTGGATCGAAGTGGCCACCTGGTTATTCTTTACCCCATCTACTTGACTTAATTCTTTATGTCACCTTTAAAATTCACTGGTAATTTCTCAACTACGTTATGTCCTCATCCACCTCTATGACTAGAATATATATTTCACGAAAGCAGGGACTTCATTGTCCATGTTCACTATTCTATCCCTGTCCTGTTGGACAATCTCTGAATCATAACATACCCAAGAAGAACTACAGGGAAATATCAGTCTGAGCTTTGGGAGGCTTTCCTTAATCCTGGAATAGAGCATCCAAGTTTCTTTCTCTTCAGAGATGCTATGGTTTAAATCTAACATGCCCCTTAAATGTCTCGTGTATTTGGAAGGTGACTGAATCATGGGAGTGCTATCTTCATCAATGGATTCATACACTGAGGTGATCAGTAGCTGCATGTGCTGTTAAGAGCTGGGACTTGGTTGGATGTGGCTCACTGCGGAGACAATCCGGAATGCTGCATTTTTGTTCCAGCTCCTTCCTTCTCTCTCTGCTTCCTGGCTACCATGGATTGAACAGCTTTCTTTGATCAGGCCTTTCCATCGTGTCCTTTCTGTTTTCGAGCCAGCCAACCATAGAATGAACCTTCTGAAACCATGAGCCAAAACAAATATCTCCTGCTTTAAATTGTCAGTGTTGGATACTTTGTCCCAGTGATCGAAAAGTGGCCAAACACAAGAGGAAACTGAACATCTTTGTGACCAGTGGAGGCTACCAGTCCACACCTGAATATACCATGAACCACCAGAATTTCCCTCTTCTATAAGCAATGACTCTCAGAATTTTCTGAATCGAGCTTCAAGTTCTAATTGGTGCTCACCTAAGTCTAGATGTCTGTGAACTGCATCCATCTCCTCATGAACATGAGGACAGTGTGGGCTGGATGTTTAATGAGCTCAGGTCACCTGCCTGGGCTGACACCCTCAGAACTCCGTGATCCCCTCACCAAGGTGGGCTCTAATATCAGGCTGCTTCTGAAACTAATTGTGAATGAGGAGCTGAATATCAGAGATGTTGAATTCTGGAAGCGGATTTTAAAGAGCCGAGTGAAGACAGCTTAGTGAATCAGTCTCATGAGATTGTGAACAACTTGGGACCCCCAAGATGTGTGATGAGGTCCACACTCATTGAAGCAATTAGATCCTGGGAAAGGAAAAGTTTAATAAGTCCCCTTCATGTCTCTTAAAATTAAGCAACCTTCTATCATTTGCTAGAGTGACCAATTCTGTTTTCTCTGCTTTATATCTTACACTTGTGGTACAATTAATGTAGCTAAACAGGGTGTCCATGAGCAGTTTGGAAAGGTCAAGTGGGAAGAAAGTCTAGTACACGTAACTCTTTAGTCACCAGATTACTGCCCTCCCCTTCCCAACTCCACACTAAGGGGAAAAGATGGATGGGAGGCTCTGGGTAACCTGAGGGTGAGAGAAATGGGTATTCAAGCTCATGAATAACAACAGACACCATCGATCAAATGCCTGTTACATTCTTGGGCAACCTCATTCTCACACCTGCTCTGAGTTTACTGCTTTTCAGGTGAGGGCATCAGGGCACAGAGGAGTTTAATGTATGTTCAAGGCTACTCAGATGGTAAAGCCAGAGTACAAATGCAGACTCGGTGCACTGTCTAACCCTCTGTGCCCTTCTGCCCTCCTGCGCTGCCCGGAACCATCCCATCCACATGTCTCTCTCTACAAGCGATGAGTCTTCAGGGACCTTCTGACACTGAAGAATCTTAGGGGGGTCACTAGAGCTTCACCCTTACTTATATCAAAACACTGATTCAGAGTAAAGTGAGCATGCTATTTAAAATGGATACGTAGTCTTCATGGAGATAGGAGATAGTGCATTTCTATGTTTTATCAGCTCAAGTTTATTGCTTCTAGTTTTTTTGTTTTTTAGCAAATATTAGGCAAGGTCAACATTGCAGTATTACTTCTGTGTCTTAGAGAACTTTTTAGAATTGATAGCAAAGAGAAAATATTTCATAACTCCCATTGCTTACATTTATTTTAACTTACCAGAAAATTATCTCATTCTTAGCAGAAATCTCCATGAAATTATTTCTGTTGTTTTTACATCAGTCCTGGCCCTTCTATTCTTTGACTTATTTCTAGTATCAGTATTGACTCAAATTCTTAGTAAAGATTCCACTTTGGGACGGCTTCTGGCAGAGAGTAGAGCAGATGGATTATTCACTCTGTCCTTCACCAAAGTCTTAGATGACAAGGCCCCCATGTAATGCTGTTCTTTTTGGATGCCCAGAGTTGGAAGGGGTCATTGCTGTTCTCGAAAGAAAGATCTCAAGCAACAGAACAAAAACGCATGTAAAAATAAAATAAACGGAAACTTCATTAAATAAAGAACTGAACCTGTAGATTAAAGAAATCACTTTTAGGAAAAAAAAAGTGATACATGCATTCAACAGTAGACATATCCAGATTATGCTAATGAAACTCAATGCTAAAGAAGAAAACTATCTAGAAAAAGTGTATCTAGAAAAAAATGTCATGCAGGGTTAAGGTTTCTCCACCAACGGCATTCAGGACTGTACGAAAATGGAGCAATGTCTACAAGTCTAAGGGAAGGAGGTACGATCCAACAATATTCAATACAGCTAAGTTGTTCAAGAATGGAGGCGGTAATTAGTCATTCTTAAACATGAAAGAATTTGGAAAGCATTCTACCCATGACTCTTACTTGAGTGAAAGCCGGTTCTTACTTGAGGGATTAATGGAAAAGCTGAAAGTCACCATGCCTCTGAGGCATTTTCAGACTTTGGAAGTGGGTATTGCTCCCTGGACATAAGGTTGTGTCGAGCTATATGAAAACTCTGCTGTGTAGAGGAGAAAGACGTGGATCTAGTCCTGGTTCTACCACCAGCTCACCTGTGTTGAAGAACGAACTTCCCTTTCTATATGCCTTAGTTTGCTGTATCTAAATGATGAGACTTTCTATCTATGTATTTTTCATATATAATGAAGGAAAAACCCTAAAACTTCCCCAAATGATGATGCCATTTCTCTCCCATCAAATTCTAATTCCAGCTACAACCCAGGATTGATGTTCTTTTTGATTTCCTGTTGTCCCTCCATATCAGTGATATTCAGGACGCTTTACATCAGCTGTCCCTTGGTCAGTTTTCAGCTGAGTAAAGACTTTTGTTAAAAGTCAACCCTTGTTCAGTGGAGGTCTCCTCTTGCTTGCAGTGCCGTTATTAATTGTGGACTTGGATTTGGCTGAGCCCCAGTAGCTACGCTGTTAGCAGAAGGTTACCCCAAAACTGTAATGCTGCCTTTCTTTCTTGCCTTTGCAGGCAAGACCTCATGTGTTGGGAGGATTTTAAGGAAGACACTCCTAGAGAGAGAGGACTCTGTAGCACCATCATTCTTTGCCTTCACCTTTCCTTGGATGGGGATACATGCCGGAGCTGTAGTTCTCATTGTGTTGTTCCCTGTCACCACACTGACAGTGGAACAGGCATGACCACCAACAGTACCAGCAGTGGGAGAAGGGGCAGGGGGCATCATGGTGACCGGCACAATGGCCTTATCTTGGACTCCGTGGCGTCCTGGGATTCCTGAGACCAGGACGATTCCACACTGCCTATCCAGATACTTCTGTTTTTCAAAGACATTTGGACCTTATCTGTCTTGCATCACTAACGCTCATTCCTGGCACGTGGAAGTACAATTAATATTTGTGAAATAGCTGAACAAATTGATGCCAATGCGAAGGCATTACAGGCAGGAGAGTTCAAGGTAAACACCACAGACAGTGCAGGATTTATTTATCCATTGACACTGGGAATTGACTTGTTGATCCAGCATGTTGGACAGAGGTGGCTACGATGATCACTTTCAACATCAGGTTCTAGGTGACCTTCTGTTGTACACTTTCTTACTTCTGTCCCCTACCTCAAATCTGCCAACAAAGGGCATGGTGGGATCTCTCTTCACAGTCTTCCTATGGCTGGGAATAGTTGTTGTTTGACTTGGGTTTGACCTTGGGTTCTTATTTAGCCACATGGCTGTTCTGGAACTATCACTTTGGAGAACTGATTCAGTCGTTCCAGAAGTGGCAGCCTAGCTGCATACTTCTCTCTTACCTTGTTACCTTGTTCATTTCATGGCGGGGGGGGGGGGCTAAATTTTAAACTTCTTCTCACTCATTTAGTCAGCACCTCTTCTGTGCCACACATTGTGCCAGGTGAGATGTAATGAAGGCTGAGACTCAGTTTCCACCCTCAGAGGGCATTAAATCAAAAGTCTGACTCAGGCCACTTTGTAATACTTCCACTTACCCCATAGTATGGCCTGTCAGTCCATTTGCTCACCCTCCTTTTTTTTTTTTTTTTCATTGTAGGGATTGCATCTGATGAGACACTATGGATGCAAAAAGTATATCAGCTTATTATTTAGGGTGATTATAACTGAAGTCAATGAAAATACAACACGTTTTTAAATTGCATTATACATTTGGACAAGCAGGACCAGTTAATCTTCTTCTATACACAAAATTTCAATTCACTTTCTTGTAATTTCATCTTTACTTTGTGCTACAAACCCATCCTCCCCTGAATCACTCTGCCAGATAAAACAGGAGGGGGTCTTACTACTCTTGTGACTTCTTGTCACATTTGGCACACGGCTCTTCTCATCGTCTTGAGGATGAGCCATGTGAGGGAGTATCCCAGAGTGTCACAGGCATAGTGGGTAGGCCGAAAACTGAGGGACAAGTGTTCACCTCCAAGTCTTCTTGAGCCATCTCAGTCTAAGGATCACAAGAATGGATGGAAAAATTTACTGTGCTTTTTCCAAGAAGTCTTATTAATAACCTGTACTATACTCCCTACCTTTTCCAATAACTTACTTTATTCCCACCTCCCAAACCTTGTTTTTCCTCCTCCAATATAATAGATCCATTTTCTGTGCAATGCTACTTAACCAATATTCATCACTTCTAAATCCCTAAATCCACATGAGTTTAGTTAAAATTATCTTTAACTTCGACATAGGAACATTTCCAAAATTCCACATGTCTTCCAACGACATCCCTACTCTACAGTTTCCTTTGACAAAAATAAGAGTTATCCTGTCTTCCTTTTTCTGTATCTCCCATTTCTTGTTACTCACTCTGTGGTATGTTTTCTTTCTTTTTTTAATATGCCAATAAAACTTTATGTGCCAAAACAAAACTGACTCAAGGCCACCACCATTTCTTTAGCCCTGTTTAGCCCCACCCTTGTGATAGTTCACACTATCCAGTGTGCACTTGCACTGTTACTTGTCAGTCCCCTATTGGTTGATATTTAGGTTGCTTCCCAACTGTGTCTTTCCAAATGTGCTTCTAGATGCCTTACCCAGGTCTCTGGGTCCTTGTCCTGGGAGACGCAGTCTTCCTGTTTGGATTGCTAGGTGGTGGGGACGAAGGCTGAGAGGAACAGCAAGTGATCCATAGCTCTTATTGGTCACTGTGGTATGTTTCTTGAACTTTCATTGAGTTTCTTCTCTTTCATGGGCAATACTGTAAGTTCTTGAGTCCATAGACACACATGCCACACTATGACCTTCACCTAATATATAGATTAGGTTTTTTGTGCTCCCTGCTGGCACAGTTCTTTACGTGCTAAGCCATTCTGTACTCTGGCCCTCAATTCAACTTCCTGAAACCTTTCTTTTGCCAACTCCAACATGCTAACTCTACCGTGACCTCACCCCATTCTTTCTTCTCCCTTCCCAATTTGCTCCATCACAAGAGACCTCCTTCTCGGGAGGCCTTCCTGACCGTGCCAACCAATGCTCCTTTCTCCTCTTATTGAGCCATTCACATGATGTCTTTATTTTCGTTGTTTCCGAGTGGTTTTGCATATTACTCTTGTCTGTCTTCTCCACCGGTGTCCAAAGTTCTGGCAGTCGGTAAGACATCATTTAGCACTTGCATTCTTTAATGTTTTATGTATCCTGGTCTAGTTGCCCCGAGCCAGATCCAGGCAGATTCACATGACATTTAAAAAATCAGAACAGGGGTACCTATAGGTAAATTTATTCCTTTTTTCATCTTTCGAGCTACTCTTTAACTCTGGTTTTGGAAATGCCCCCTCTCTATCTTTCAACGGCCTGAAGGATGACATCTCCAACAGTGACCTCAGGGCCCCCCTCCCCTTCCTCTCTAATCTGATTTCCACCTCCGCTGGGACAGCCTCTTCCTGCAGCCTCCCATCTTTCTTCCTGACCTCCTCATGACTGAGTAACATAAAAGCAACGTGTACAAGCAACAACTGATATTTATTTAACTCTAACTATGTGCTCGGCCTGTGTTAAGCACTTTCTCTCATTTAATTCTAAAAAAACCCCCAAAAACAAAACTACTCTGAGGTAGGCAAATGTTTTTTGGAAAGAAACCATAGAGGGCCTGTGCCACTTCCATGGAAACAAAGGCTGTTTTCAAACACTGTCAAGAAACTGTTTCTATCTTAGGCTTTCAATGACCTGGATTGTCCATGTGTGGAGGGGAGAAAAAGTGAGAGTGAGAGCGAAAGAAAAAAAAAGTGCTACGGGAAGCTCCTCTTTTAATGCATTGGTTAATTAATCAATTAATTTTGGGTTATGCACAGGCACTTGCTTCTCTATAATTAGAAAAAAGGCAGGTCTTTGTGCTTCTAGGGAATGTTCTGATGCTGGAAGGTGCAGGCCTTTGCAGCCGAAATTTCCCTTTTCTCCCCAAGACCCGTCCTTAGGTATTTCAGTGTTGAATAAACAGGCCTGGGAGTTGTGTGCCCAGCTCAGGACACCCTGCTGAGAGCATGTCCTTAATACCAACAATGCCACACATTTATTCTAAAGTGACCCTACTGACCCCCAAAAGTTTGTTCCCTCAACTGGGTCTCCTTGGCCCTTTCATGAGCCTGAATTCCCTACACAAAGCCCTTGTCACATCTACAATCCTCTTGAAACTAGACTGGGATGGGAAGAGAGGGGGAGTGGAAAAGAGGTTGAAAATAGCCAAACCTTGATCCTCCACCTAAAAGAAAGTGTGGACATTTGCATGTTAAACCATCTGCACACAGTCCCGCTTCCTCTCGCCCACTCCCACCCCCGTGTTAACACATTCTTTTCTGAAATCCTGAGAATTGGGGCCCACATCCCCTTCGGAAGGAGCTATAGGTCAGTGCAGATAAGAAGCCCCACTGTGAAAAAAGCTCTTCTTTACATTTGTAATTATCGAAAGTTTTAAGAAAAACATTTATATTCCAAATGGAAGGCCCTGGCTTTTGGAGGGAAGCGAAAAAGGATACTTCTGGCTTTCAAGTGTGCATTTTATTCTCTCTCCCACCCCTTATCGCCTCCCGCAGGTTGTTTGTTTATCCTTGATCTGCAGAAGCAGGATTTCAAGGAAAAAAGACATCATTAGTTGAGAAAAAAATATTTCGTTTTATGCTTTTCCTCATCTTTTTAGTATCCAATTCTTCTCTCCCCTCACCCACCAGGAATGGGGATTGCCTAAAGACTTTGAGATGGATTGACTTAGTTCAGAAAGGAGCCTGTCCTGATTAGCTTCTTATTTTTCTGTTATTAGTTTTATCTCTTCAAACTGAATGTAATGCGAATGTTCCCCTGAGTACAAAAAAAAGTAGATAAGGAACTCTGAGGGTTCATTTGTGTTTTTCCACATGTCTCAAGGAGGAAATAAATTGCTCAATAAATGCTTTATTTCATTAGCATTCATGCTTGAGCCATGGCAGATTTGTTTTAATCCCCCACCATGTTTTAGCCTTGACAACCCTTTGACCCCAGGAATAAGCTTTGATGATATGTAGTAAAAATGGTGAGGAACCTTGGAGAGTTTATGGAAGATATGAATTATAGATTGAAGTCATCAACAGCAGAGAAGTTTTTTGGGGGAGTGCTGGGGATCAAACTCAGGGCCTTGCTCTTGCACTCTACCACTTGAGCTAAATTCCCAACCCCAACAGCAGAGAATTTTGCCACAGTTTTTGTTTAAAGGGAAATTCATAGGACATAAATTTAACTATTTTAGAGAGAACAAGTGAGTGACAATTAGTATATTCACAATATTATGCAATCATCACCTCTGCTGAATTCCAAAATAGTTTCATCATCCCCAAATAAAATCCATACCCCTTAAACAGTGAATCCCCTCTTTTCCTTCTCCCACTCCAGTCACCAATGGGACTTACATTTCTATGGATTTACTTATCCTGGATTTTTCATTTGAATGGAATAAGACAATCTGTGATCTTTTGCATCTGAATTCTTTTACATAGCACAATGTTTTTGAGATTCATCCATTTCGTATAATGTATCTGTATTTCATTCCTTTATACAGTCATGTAATAATTCATTGTATGTATATATCGTTGGCCCTCCATGTCTGCAGCCATAGATTTAACCAACCACAGATAGAAAATAGTAATAATAAATTACATCTGCATTGAATATGTATTGACGTTTTCTTGTCATTATTTCCTAAACAATAGACTAAAACAATAATTCACTTACCATTTACATTGTATTATGTACTATAATAACCTATAGGCAACTTACAGTATATAAGAGGATATACTCAGGTTATATACAAATATTATGCTATTTTATATAAGGAACTTTAGCATCTGTAGAGTTTGGTGTTGGGTGGAGGGGTGTCCTGTAACTAGTGCTCCATGGGTACCAAGGGATGAGTATGCCATAATTTGGGTTTCCATTCATGTACTGATGGACGTTTGGATTTCCAACTTTTGACTGTTGTTTTTCCACTATTGTGAATAGTGGTGCTATGAACATTCTAGTACACATATTTGCTTAAGTACTTATTTTAAGTTCTTTTGGTTCTGTACCTAGGAAAAGGAATAAAATTGCTGGATTACATGGTAATTCTATGTTTAACTTTTTAAGGAACTTCCAAACATTTTCCTGCAGTGGCTGTACCATTTTACATTCTCACAGCAAAGGATGAGGGTTCCCATTTTTCCACAACTGAACCAAAACCTATTATTTTCCATGTTTGTTTTATTTTGTTATAGCCATATAGCCAATAATGTATTGTACATTTTAGGGACACCTCATTATAAGTTTTATTTTCATCTCCTTAGCAACTAATGACCTTGAACATATTTTTTTGTAATTTTTGGAATATCTTCTTTGGAGAAATGCCTATTTAAGTCATTTAACTAATTTTTAACTGGGTTGTTAGCCATTTTGTTGTTGAATTATAAGAATTCCTTATGAATTTTGGATATTAGGTTTTTATTAGCTGTATGTTTTGTAAATATCTCTCCCATTTTATGAGTTGGCTTTTCATTTTCTTGATAATATCTTTCATGAACAGAAAGTTTGAACTTTACTAAAGTCCAATTTATCTATTTTCTTTTGCTGTCTGTTCTTTTGACATCTTGTGTAAGACTCTATTGCCAAATCCAAGGTCATGAAGATTCACACCTAAGGGTCTGACAGTTTTAGTCCTTCTAATCGGGTCATTGCTCCATTTTGAATGAATTTTTGTATGCAGTGTGAAACTTCTCAAGAATGGAATCTAATTTTATTCTTTTACATATGGATGTCCACTTGTCCCATCATCATTTGCTGAAGAAACTATTCTTTCTCTTTTGAGTAATCTTAACATCCTTTTTGAAAATCAGTTGACCATAGCTGTATGAGTCTATTTCTGGATTCTGAATTCTGTTGCACTGGTATATATGTCTATCCTTATGCTAATATTATACTTTTAAAAAATTTTAATTTTTATTAATTTATTTTTAATTGATAAATATTAATTGTGTATATTCCAGGGTAGAATGTGATGTTTCGATTTATGTATACTTTGCAGAAAGATTCGATCAAGCTAATTAACACATCCATCATCTCACTAGCTTATCATTTTTTGTGATGAGGGTGTTAAAGATCAGTTCTTTTAGCAAATTTGAAATATAAGCTTTTATTAATCTTGCTTACCATACAGCACAATGAAACTGGGAAATGTGAGTTCTCCAACGTTGTTCTTTTTCAAGATAATTTTGGATATCTGGGACCCTTTACAATTATATATGAATTTGAAAATTGGCTTTTCCATCCCCCCCAAAAAAAGTCACTATAATTTTAATAAAATTTCATTTGAATGGTGGATTGTTTTGCCTTCTTAACAGTGTTTAGTTTTTTAAACTATGAATCTGTGATATCATTTCACTTATTTAGGCCTTCTCTGCTTTCTTTCGGCAATATTTTCTAGTTTTCAGTGTACAAAACTATTATTTCTTTGGATAAATTAACGTAAGGAATTATATTCTTTTGGATGCTACTATAGATTGTTTTCTTCATTTCCTTTTTGTATTGTTCGTTGCTGGTGTGTAGACACAAGTTATTTTTGTGGTTGATCTCATAGCTTGAAATTTTGCTGAATTTTCTTATTCCTTTTACAGTGTCCCCCCACCCCTGCGTGTGTGTGTGTGTGTGTATGTGTGTGTGTGTGTGTTTGTTTGCGTGCGTGTATGCGTGTTTGTGTGTGTGAACTGTTTTGGATTTTCTCCGTATGAGATCATGTCATCTGAGGATAGAGATAGTTTTTCTTCTCAAGTTCTGATTTGGATGACTCCTATCATTCTTTTTCTTGCTTAACTGCTCTGGCTAGAATTTCCAGTACAATGTTGAACAGCAGTGGTGAAACTAGGAATCATTGTTTTGTTCTTGATTTTCAGGGAAAAGACTTCACTCTTTCACTGAGTATGATGCTGGCTGTGAGCTTCTATAAACATTCCTTATCATTTTGAGGAAGTTCCCTTCAATTCCTAGTTTTCTAAACATTTTTTTGGTCATGAAAAGTGTTGGATTTTATTAAATGCTTTTGCTACATCAATTTCAACATTATTTCCTTTTGCTCTATTAATATGGAGTTTTCCATATTTGATTTATTTATTCAACCACCTTTTCTCTTTTACCTTTTCTGGTATAAATCCCTTTTGGTCATGTTAGTTAATCCTCTGAATAGACTATTGAAGGCATTTGTCTTCTAAAAGTATAAGAAACAAAAAAAGGAGTTACAAGTTAATAATTCAATTTACTTCTTTTCATACTTACTTATATTAAATTTATTTATTTTCATATTTACCCACGTAGTTATCTTTATTTCTTTATATGACTTTGAGTTATTGTCTTTTTTGTTTGTTTGTTTGTTTGTTTTTTGTTTGTTTGTTTGTTTTTGGTTTTTTGGTACTGGGATCGAACTCAGGGCTTCATGCTTGTGAGGCAAGCACTCTAACCACTGAGCTAAATCCCCGGCCCTTTGAGTTATTGTCTAGTGTCTTTTCATTTTGTCCTAAAGAACTCCCTTTAGTATGCTTTATAAGGCAGATGTAAACCCATCAGCTATTGTTTATCTTGGAATAACATAATTTCTCCTTCATTTTTTTAAAAGGACAGTTTTGCTGTTTATAGAATCATTGAGTGGTAATTTATTTCTTTTAACATTTTCAGTATCCCATTCACTGTATTCTCTTCTCCATGGTTTCTGACATAAAATTGGATTTCGATTTTATTGAAGATCATTTATATGTGATGGCTCATTTCTTTCTTGACCATTTCAAAATTACTGTTTTTTGGCAATAATAATCTGATTATAATGTGACTATATGTGTATTTCTTTGAATTTGTATTACTTGGAGTTCTTTGAGTTTTCTAAATGCATGAATTCATGCATTTCATCAAATTTAGGAAGGTGTTATCTGCCATTATTTCTTAAAATTGTTTTCTTTACCTTTCTATTTCTCTTCTCCCTCTGAGATTTTCATGGTGTGTATACTAGTGTGCTGGCTGTTATTCCGTTGTCCTTTAGGCTCTGTTCATTCAGTCCTGGCATGCATGCTGCATCCTGTCTTTCTCAGTATTTGCAAAGTTTTTCTGAACCTGTATTCTCCTTTAAAACTTCCCTGTCAGCCTTCTGCTTCCAGGGCTCTTGGCTTTGTCTGCTGTTTTCTCTATTTTCCAACTATTCATCCAGGTTGGTGCTGGTATTCACTTTCCTTATGTCTATTATTGCTGTTCATAGCTCCAAGGATCAATGCAGAACACGGCATTGTAAAGAAGGAAGGAGATGAAAAATTGACATGTTTCTCTGTCTTTTTATTAGCAATTAAAATTTTCTAGATCTCCAGGAGTACTACTGCAAGTAAAAACTGGACAATATTTGCTCATAAACCATTTAATGGCCTTGAATTTGATTTTGTGTGATATTAGTTTTTTTCTAATTTAGATTTCTTTGTAGTTTGTATTTTTCTGTTTCCAACATGAATTGTTTTATTTGTACACAGCATGCTTGTCCAAAAAACAATATGAAATTCTTTCATTAAAGAAAACATTTCAGTTTAACTGAAATGTTGACAAAAAAGCACATATGTACAGAGAGAAGGTAAATTCACGGTTTCCTTGTGCTGGGCTGGGACTAGTGACAGGAAATGTGCACAATAGGGCTTGTGGGGGTGATGGAAATATTCTAAAATTGTAGAAAGCTGTAAATTATCTTCGAATCATTTCTTTTATATTTCAAGCTATTCTTTGAGATGTTTTGCATGCTTATTATAACAGATTTTAGCTCTTCCTTTATCTTGTTTGGAATCTTTGAAGAAGTGTTTTCTGTCTTTGCTAGATTTGATCAACTTAGTGATCTTAGAATTTTACATTATGATTTTATTTTCTTGATATTTGTAACAATGTTTATTTTCTTCTACATACTAATGTAGAGACAGAGAGTAACTAATTATTTCACCTTGAGAACGATGAGATGTAATTTTCTCAGCACATCATTCACTATCTCCACTACTTCAAAATTTCAATGAATAATTCTGGAATTTTCAGATCAAGAACATGTTTTAAATAATAAAATCAAAATTACATAATTCTTAGATATGTGTGATTTTATAATCATATTGTATCCCCATTTGAATGTCATGATTTTACTGATCTTGTTGCTCACCATCACCTCTTTTATACTGTTTTGCATGTGTTGATTTCTTAGCTCCAGTGCTTTCTCAGTGATTTTAATCACCTTGATATTTAATTCTGCAAACCCCACTGAACACTTAATATGAGTCAAGTATTTATGAGAGGCACCGGGGATGTAGTAATAGTGAGAATTAATTATTAATGAATTATGTAGAATGTACCAATACATGCTCTTGGTTTAAAATAAAAAAAAATTATTAATGAATTAATTTTTGTGGCACTGGGAATTGAACCTGGGGCCTTCCCACTGAGCTACATTTCCAGCCCTTTTTCTTTTTTCTTTTTTTTTTTTGAGACAAGGTCTCACTGAATCACTAAGTTGCTTAGACTGTGCTTGAACTTGAAATTCTTCTGCCTCAGTCTCCCAGAGTGTTGGAATTATAGGTATGTACCACCATGCCTAGCTACAGGATTATTATGTATTGAATGAATGGGAAACATATTGAACCCTAGTACTCTTAAGTGCCAAAAAGTTTTCAAGAAAGGTAAGAAGGATGTGCTGTGTGTTTTATGTAAAACCGTTATTTTTAATCATGAGGCCATTGTGCTGGGCAGGTCCTTGGCTGTAAACTCCTGCCAAGCGAACTGAATTCCAATGTAAATAGCAAAATAAAACTAGAGACTTCAAACAACCAGAAACCATCAACTCACTTTAACTAGAGTGTTTTCACTCTTTCCAGTCCAGTATATTTTCTTTGTCTTAATTTCGCACAAGCTTGTGAAAGCTCACTGCCCACAACACAGTGATAGAGAGCTCTCTGACTCTGTTCTCCTGAGTCCTACCAGTCCATGTGTCATTCTAGCCTAAAGTTTTTCGTTCAACACATGTTATATGTCTGTTTCATTTGTATTGTTGTCATGAAAATTATAGTTAGGGTATTTATACAGCTCTTAGCATACTTTCTTTTTCTCGAAACACAAGATATTATTCTACTTAGTATTGGGAAAGACAGTTTTCAAGCCACAATTCCCCCTTTTTAGGCAATCTGTTTTTGTTTGCATTCCCATTCATCTGTTGTATCATTGGGAAAAAATTGAACAAGAATGTGACCTACTATGCATCTGTTACATCTACCTACAAGTGATTGAACACTTCGGCCTCAAAAATTTCTTTTAATTTTTTCTTTGATTACTCTTTTTGTTATATTCTATATTTTGGTAATTATAGATACTATAAGATATATGAATAATTTCTTGGCTCTGTCTTATTGTCATACCTGAACTATGATGATATTATGCAAACTGTGGAATTTCAGTGGCTTAAATTTTATATCTTGCTCAACCAAAGCATGGCACATTCAGGAGGTGATTCAGATTTTCAGATTGCTTCCATCTTGTGGTTTAGCTGTCCTAACATGTGACCTCCAGGGTGGCTACAAGGGTGAAGTGAGATCCACAACCCTGTCTCAGGCCCTCTCTGTGCTTCAGCGCATCGCTCTTGTTCAGTGGGCCGGGCTGGGCATGAGCTCCATTCTAGGAGTCACACAGAGTATTTGACAAGCAGCACATGGGCTTATAAACCACACCAAAATGACTTACTTTACTAGCGGAGCTGTACCATCATTTTGATAAATTAGAGATAAATTAGAATCACTTGAACTTACATTTGAGTTTATGAGGCCTGGAATAGGAGAAAAGTGAAACATTTAGTTTTATTTTTGTTTTCTTTGACGAGCTTAGAGCTCCAGCAGCTTCTTAGGAGTGAGGATGTAGCCTGAATAGGGAATATGTTCATGTCATGGCTAACTGCAAAAGGGAGATTTAATTCTTGCCAGACTATTTACAGAAGAAATGCACACATTTTTTCATTCCTCACAAACCCAGGTATAAAATATTGAAAGGGAACTGTATGCTGCCATGAAAAATACTGAGAAACTTTTATATATATTCAATAATTTTTTTTCTAGAAATAGGGCCCATGACCTGTTGTTCATGGTAAGCTTCTTATTATTTTTAACTGTAGAAGTTGATAGATTATGAATTTCTGGGGGCATGATTTATAACATTTGTGACAGTTCTGTTCTCATGAAGCATATTGAACCCTTTTGCTTTCCCCAAGCAAGCTCAGAAGAAGGCTTTCCTCTGAGATTTGCTATCGCAGTAAATTCATTTTGGATCTAATGTACATAAATACAGCCTTTCTTGCGGTCTTTTTCAATTCCTGGAAACAAAGCCAAAACAATAAAACCTAAAACAGCAATCCTTAGAGTAGGGGGCAGAATGGAAAATGCCAGGGCAATAGAATTATACTAATCTCTCCAAGAATATGCTGTCCACATATTCTCATCCATCCATCAGCCTGTCAAATAATTTGTGTGACTGTCAAATGAGGTCTTCAAATATGTAGACCACCACCCAGTCTAGGGATATTCTTCTTCCTGGATCAACCTACATTGATGTTTCATTTATTTCACAATAGAAGCCAACTCAGTATTCATTTCTTGTGTAAATATTAAGCCAGTATGGACAGTGAAAAAAAATACATTCATTTAATGCCAAAGGTAAAATTCCATTCATAGCTAGTAAAAGAAGCCACATACAATAGACATGCTGTTTGTTGAGGAAATAGTTTGCCTGAATCTCACGTTACTTTCCTTTGGCGTTGGATTTGACAGGGATAAAACTTTGTCGTCTCAAAATGTGCCATAGATAAAAATCATTTGTTCTCACACGATAAGTCAGTTACAGACTTCAAATATGTATAATCTGAATGTAGCCTTGTTCTATGACAGTGACTTCTGGGAACTTTCCATAGGACTGCCCTGTCCTGAACTGGGGGTCCTCATGTGATTTCACATGCTCAGCCTGCACAGTGGAGACCCACCCAGGCCTGTTTTCTTTAGTTCATTTATGTGTCTGACTTTTCATTCCCATCCTCAGCACACATCAAGATGCACCTCTGCAACATGACTGGTATTCAAGTGGTTAATCTGATCACCAAATCCATGTTGGCTAGCAAAATCTCCATAGCTTTTGTTGTACAATCCAAGATATAGAAAGGAGAGACTTTTTAGACTGTGAAATAATGGTGGATATTTTCAAGCTCTTGTAAACGTCTTGATTCATCCGTTTCACACTTCACTCCTCACTTGCAGACCATGGGTTATTTTTTATACCTACAGTGCCTCAACTCATGTTGAATTCACATTCAGAGAGAAAAACTATAGACATTCTGCCTAGTCAGAGTTCTTCGTTGCTCGGCTCAGCATCTAAGATTGCTGACTGTTCTGTCAGCTCCTAGTCCTTGAAGGGGCAACTACAAGAAATGACTGGATCTAAAAACACAGTTTTATTTAAAAATGAGTTCTCCGAAACACCTGAGATTTCATCCTTCCAGGTTTTATCACTTTGGATCTCCCCACCTTTTGTGAGTTCCTGGCTGCTTTGAACTCTTACCACACAGACCAGATTGGCTCTTATCTGGAACTCTTTTCTCTTTCTGTCCTCTTCCTTCCTGGATAAAATTTTGTAAACTTTTCTTCTTCTTTGTGTTGTTCTTTTCTCACCTTCTCGGGCTGCTGTTCACTCTTCTTTCTCCTCAAACATCCCCACATCTGCTAATCTAGAGTAGCCATGAGTATCCATGCTACTCAGCATCCTTCTTGTCCATCTAGAGGATGACTCCATGTAAATTTATGTTTGAAATAACATAATATTTCTTTATCATTCACAATAATACCCAGACTTTCACATATTGATGATAGCTGGCCTGTAAATGTTAGAAGACAAGTAGCAAGCTCCTCTTTATCTTTCCAGTTCATCTGTGCATTTCAGAAGGGGCTTCAGGAAAGCAGATTTTATAAGAAACCAAGCTATACAAGTATAACCAAAAAAAGGCAATAGAGGGATCCTTCAAACGCTTCTGCTATCACATTATGTAAATGGGAACCTCTGTCTCTTTGTGCAGAGCTATTTTGGCAAGGCAGTCAGGAAATGACAGAATTTAGCTTTTGCTCAGATGGAACAGGCTGTGGACCTGTGCCCTACCACCAGAAGAAGCCAGAGGTGAAAGAAAAGTAACACCCTTGATTTAAAATTAGTCAAACTGTATCATTACATACTGTGTACAATGGACTGTGCTAGGCACTAAAACCATATAAGAAGCTGTATAAAACTTGCTGAATTCCTCATGTATATTTAGTCGAAGCAATATTTATACAGAAAAATTTTAGGCATCCAACCCCACAATTATGATTATCTAATATTTGAAATGTGTAGGACTAAAAAGTTAAATTTTGCCTTGTGAAATAGTGGAAGCTGCCCAGGGAAAATGTAAATATTTCAATATTTTAAGAAAAATTAAAATTAAATTGGATTCATACGAAGTCAGCGCAGAAGAAAGGCAGATAAGGTCCTCCAGAATCTGGCCTGGGAGGGCATCGAGAGTCAGAATTCATAGGTTTTACAGAAAGATGCCAAGTGCACATACAGGCTCAGTGATGCTTGCTGTGAATTGTACACCATGATACACAGACTCTGGGAGAAATTACAGGGATGATCCTCAGCCAGACAGGTTTTCTGTGTTATGAACTTTCTCTCATGAAAAAAAAAGTCAGGTTCCTTATCAAGAACCAATAGCATCAAGATAACTTGAAGACATAAATGGAAAAATCTCTTCCTCAGGCGTTTTAAGCAAAAAGAAGCCATTCTATTATATCAATCACCACTGTATACTTTAAACCAATTTTACTTTACATCTGGTAGGCCTATAAGGAATTGTTTCTCTTATGTAAAAGTGGTAGGTTATATGCATTATAAGCTTTTAATAAATTAAAATATTAGCTTAATTACTAGAACTGAATTTAGAGAACTTTTTTCTTAAAGATTTTGGGAATATGTGGTCTAATTAGGTCTTTTGTATTATTTTCCTTCCTAAAACTGAATGAAACTAAATAAAAAGATTTTCCCCTTTTTCTTTTGTTACTTTTAAGAGCTAAACTTCTTTTGTGATTTGGTCACGCAAGTTTCTTTATACCTACAATGAGGCTTTTCTCTGAAGGAACCAGAACAATAAAAATAACTTTCAAAATGTTACATGCAAGACATTGAAAATGAGATTTTTTTAAAAAAGGAGAAAGGATCTGGGATACAGAGGACACGATTCCTCCCAGGGCCATTTGCATCATAAAATGTAATTCATCAGCCATTACATCTGCACGGTTCTCTAACTGATGGACACTGATTGCAATAACCAGAGGACGTTGCTATTCACAGTGCATAATGAGCAAGTCTCTGAGGCACACTGCCAGTCACTGGTCAGGCAGGGGTTGGGTTCAGAAAACTCAGACATCTAAACAACAACAACAACAACAACAACAACAACAACAACAACAACAACAACATCTTGGCAAAAAAAAAAAAAAATCTCCAAGTCTCCAAATCAAACAAAGTAAAAACACCCTTTCCTTTATCCATAGTTTTATCTGAATTTAGGGGAAGTTGTTATGGCTTACATATATCTCATATAGGGTGTGTCTTCTGTAAGATTTCAGATACTTCTTTTTATATAATGAAAGAGACTAGTAGAGTTTGAACCAAAAATACGGCCCTTCAGTTTAGAGAATGAAGCTCAAAGTTTAAGAGACTTGAAGACATAAACCCTCAAAAGAGTCACAAAAAAAAAAAAAAACCCAAAAAACCAATTCACAGCAGTGACTGGATTATTCCCAATAATGAGGCTTGTCTGAGTCAACTATTTTCCTCAACACCTGGAGGATATACACACTGGAATTTCAGCAAAACTGAGGTAAAGACTGTGGGATTTGTGTGCCTGATCATCAATTTCTGGACTGACTCTGTTGGAATTTTGCAAACACTGATTTTTCAGAGGCTGTGAATTATTTTTGTGGACTTCAATTAAAGTGTCATCCTTTTGACCTTATTATAAGAAGTTAAATTTATGGCATAGGGCTTAAGGTTAAGAGGAAATGAGGAAATCATTCCCTAATACTTTACAGAGAGACTCACCTCCAGAGGTTCATATTTCTACTTCTGGTCCTGTGAACTACCGTGAATGGACTAGAGTTCTTGAAAAACTTATTTCACTTCTTTTAAGGGAAAAATACCTCATATATCTCTGCTAAGGCAAAGATATGATGTGGATATGGTGAACTAAGTCCCTAAAGTATTCCAAAATAAAAGAAAAATGTACTGGATGTTTCAAAGGAATTCTGCAAACTTCTGAAGGTTTTGCAAACTACCTTCAGCGTCTTGATCTGCGAACACCTGCATGCACGTATTGCAGATGTGCAAACACAGAGAAGTGTGTGTCTGGTTCAGTAAATGATCCCTTCAGTTAAATGACAACGTTTTTTCAAATAATCACTTGATAAATTTTGTATTTTGGCTGGCTAATGTAAATTCTTAGATGCATAATTTTAAGAAAGAGAAGACACTTCTTGCTACATTGATAGAAATTATAGTGCTTCCACATATGAGATGTTTTTCACCTAACATGTTTTTAAAGGTTCAATTGACTTTTTCCCTGATTCTCAGTTTTAGTACTTCATCGTTAAAATGTATGCTATTTTCTTTTCTGAACAGGAAAAGTCCATTGAATTCAAAGCTTACCTATTTAAAGCATTTACCCACTGGGTCCCAAAGGCTGTTTTTATGTAGAAACAACTGATCCAAATGCCCCTAGATTTGTTTTTGTCATTATGCAAAGGAAAACATAAAAGAGACAAGTGAGTCCTCTCGGTGCTTTGGGATGGTTATTGATCTCAATAAGCCTTGCTGGAGGATGAGCTTCAAACGACAAGTCATCCTCTGAAGGCAGAACTCCGTCATGACTACATGCCTTTGAATGTGCGAATTAATCCAGCATCACTGCATGGATGATTGATGGTTTTGGTGTGAAAGCTCTGGGGCCTCTGTGAAATTTCCGAGGCCCAATAATACTGAGACAATGATTACCTGGTACTATTGACTTTGCTGTGAATTGGGTTCATGTTCCAATATGTGCTATATCAAAGATGTACATTCTAATAATATCTGTACTCTTAGAAAAATCAGCAAGCTTCTACTCCCCAGAGGCAACAAAAGCTCAAGAAGCAGAGAGAACACTCTGGTGGGTGAACTTTTATTTTCTGCTGTCTTCGGCATACAAATCAGAGTACTGAACTTCAAAGCTGAGAGTATATTCAACCAATATTCATTTTGAGAGAGAGTGCAGATTAGTTTCTATGGTAATCAAAATTTGGGGAGCAGAAGGGAAGAATCTAGATCGAACTTGTTTTAGCAAGCGGAATTCATTGAGTTGG
The DNA here is from genome assembly GCA_004026905.1 of Hystrix cristata. Lineage (NCBI taxonomy): Eukaryota > Metazoa > Chordata > Mammalia > Rodentia > Hystricidae > Hystrix > Hystrix cristata. The sequence goes on along the minus strand of PVJO010008709.1, from coordinate 48,902 downwards.
TAAAATAGAAAGACAGAAGCACGAACTTGTTTTAGCAAGCGGAATTCATTGAGTTGGTAAAATAGAAAGACAGAAGCACATCTAGCTTCAGGTTAGGCTGGAGTCAGGGTTCCATCAACTTTTGTAAAATACCTTCTGTGCTATGCTCTTTGTTGGCTTTCTTTGTCAGACAGGGTCTCTCAGTGTAGCCACAAAATGACACCAACCAGCCTGAGCTTCAATGCTACCAGTTTGACAGTCCTAGTGGAAAGAAAATGAACCTTTCTGGTACATTCAACCAGAGTTTCATGATAGATGGACTCTATTTAGGCTGTCACCATGGACAGGAAAAAAGTGAGTACAGGGAAGCATACAAAAGAATTTCAAACCCCTCAAATATCATGGGCAAATTGTTTCACTAAATGGATATTACATGGGATAAGCAGCAGCAACAACAACAACAACAACAACAACAACAAAACTCTTAACCAAGTTTCTCATTGAAGGGAATTGTGCGCCACATCACGAATTACTGTTCAATTATTAATGAAATAGTTGTAAAATTTGCAGGATGGCTTCTGCAATGTAAAATTAAGATGCTGGCAAAAAACCCACAGCTGCTTCCTACAGATACAAAACAATAATGACAACTGAAAGCTGGTGTTGCCCTTGGTCGAGGGATGGAATTATGAGAAGGAGAGTTACTCTTCTTTTTTGTCTCGTTTGTGGTTTTTTTTCCCCAGGTGAATACTTTACTTTTTCAATAGTAAGAACAAATTTGAATATATTCATGGAGAGTAAAGAGTAATAAAATGAAAACTTTGCATCACACCATAAACGAGAAATAAATTCATGGTTAGATTAATAATTTAAATGTCTAATTAATTATTTAAATTGTAGTGAAGGATATACAGGTAAATATTTATAAAAATTTAAGATTGTCACAGTAAACCACAATTGACAAAATTCATAATAGAAAACACGGTAGCTTTTTTATTCGTTTTTTGGTAAACTAATGAACAAATATATAGTGGAATGAATTATCATACTCTAACACCCTAATTATTACCTGCGTGTAGAAATGGAACTTTGCTACTCACCATAGACCCCCTCTACATATACACCCTAATCTCAAGCTCCTCCATGTTCCCCACTGTTATGGTTTAGATCTGAAATGTTTTCCCTAAACCTTTGTGTAGTCAGAGGTGGGGCATCTAGGACATGATTGGAAAATGGGGATGCTGAACTCTTCAGTTCCTGGCTGGGTGTGTTGTCCGGTCAGAAGAGGCAGGTCACTAGGGATGTGACCTGGAAGGGTATATCTCCCTTCTCAGCTCTTCCTTTCTCACTCTGCCCTCTGGCCATGATAACATAAGCAGATTTCCTCCATTTTGCCCCTCTGCCATGTTGTTTTTGCCTTGTAGCTGGCCAAACATGGACTGTTAACCATGAGCCAAAACAAGTCTCTCTTTCATTAAGCTGCACGTATTGGGTATTTTGTTCTAGTGATAAAAAAGTGACTCAGACACTCACTACATTACTTCTATCCTGATTTTTTATTAGCTTCTTTCTTGTTTTACTTTAGTCTTCTGATGTACCTGCTCATCCCTGGACCAAATAGTTTAATCTTGCCCGTTAAAAATGTGTCTTTTACTTTTCTTGTACTTATAGGCTTCCCCTTCAGCCCTCTTTCCCTACCCTTGATCTGTTGAAGGACCTGGCCTGTTGGACTTGTTGTGTAGCTTCTTCCTTCTGTTGCCCTTGCCTGGTACAGTTCAGTGTGCCCTCTACCCTTTGTAGGTCCTGCATATTGTTCCCTGGACTCAAAGACTGAACCTACCTGATTCCTGTGCAAGACTTTAAGTGCTATTGGCTTCTTCTATCAGGAAGGGCATGATATCTCCATCTCTTTTTTATATTGACAAATCAGATACTCATACTTAGATCTGTTAACTCATTGTGGTTGCAAAATGGCAATATTCTAAGTATATCATTTATTTTTCATTTATGAGCTGATTTCTTTGGGTAGGAAAGGCTATTTCAAGGCAGTAAGGATGCTTTCTGTTACTACATTGGTCATCATCCCTAGAGCTTTTCAGTAGCTAAAACTAGGGAAAATATATATAATAGATTTATAATTCAAATTGTAAGGGTACAGATTTTCAAAAACTCGTTTGTAGTGCATATTACATTGTTTTTTGAGACTGAGAACAATAGTTTTTAAGAACACAGAAGATGATAGGGTCGGAATGTTCTATAATGATGAATTTACCACACTGAATATTTTATAGACAAGAGCCTTAGAATATCAAAATATTATACCCATTAATTATGAGTTTTGAGAACAGCTTAAAATTTTGCTTTTTAATATAATTTAGACATTCTCTGATTTTTAAAATATTGGGGTAAATTTTAAAATAATTTAGACATTTTTTAAAATGTAAAAAAAATTTATTTAAAAAATAATTTGTAAACCCATTGCATACTGTGCTCTGTCCTATTTAACCTGTTTTACTCTTAGTTCTATTAGCAACTACATGTTTATCTTTCTACCAGTGGTTATGCTGATGTACATGAGTCACTTTGGTTCTCTAAGGCTGGTTCTTGACTATTCCTTAGAAAGAACTCATGGGAAAAAAATTCTTTGAGTATTTGTAATTTAACAACAGATTATCTAACTCTATATACTTACGGGTCAGATTTGTTAGATGTAGAATTTTGGCTCACATTTGTTCTTTGCATTTTTATGCATATTATATAATTTTATTCTGGCATAAATTTTGCAGTTTGATAAGCTAACTTTCTTCTTCTAATTCTTGCTGTTTTTTTCAACTGTTGCTCTCAACAGATAAGCTACTTTTAGTTCTCTTATTACCCTACCCTTTTAGCCTTGTTTTCCTGTATTCCTAAGGCAAAGTATGGTAATTTCATGTTTAAATTCTTAAAGAAAAGTGGCTGATTTTCAACGTGTAATCATTTAATTAAACTTTTCACCTTGGTCATTCTGAGTCAATACTATTAAATATGTAGTGTGTTCTCTCAATGTATACCTTCAATGTTTTTTAATTCCATGAAAAATTTCTTGAGTTACGGTTTTTAGTATTTGCTTTACATTCGTGCATTGATTTTCTTTTCTGGAGCCTGCTGTTATTCGATTATTATAATCTCTTTCCCTTTCTTTATTGTTATTCCTTTCTCTTAAATTCACATTTATCTTTAACATTACTTATTTCTACCATTTCCTTTCTTCAGCTTCCTTTGTGTGAATTTTCTCTTCAGTTTTCAGACTGATATGGCAAAACTTCGATTATTGATTGAAGTCCATTTTTCATTTTCTAATAAAAGCAGTTAGTATTACTATTTCCATCTAAGCACTGTTTTATCTGCATCCTGTGTATTTTCATGGGTGAGATTTTCATTTTTTCCATTTGAAAACATTTTCTAATTTTCTCCTAAAACTTTGACTGATCCATAGATTACGTAGATGTAATGTTTAATTTCCAAGTCTTCAGAAATTTTTCTTTTATATTTCTGGGATTAATTTCTATTTCAATTCTATTCTACTTGAGGTAATACTAGGTGTAATTTCATACTACGTACAGTATCTTTTAAATTTGTTAAGGTTTGTTTAACGACCCAGGATATGGTCAATCTGGGAAAATGTTTTGTGTTCAGTGAAAATAATGCATATTCTGTTATTGATTAGAAATTTCTATTGGCATCAATTAGATCTCATTTTATGAGTGTTGCTCGATTCTTCGATATTCTTGCTGATTTTCCCTCTACTAGTTCTACATCTTTCCCCGCATAATAAACTTTTGCAGGAAGCTTCCCGCTCCCTGCCACAGTTAAGTAGCTGGCGCTGGATTGGCCCTTCTACCCCTGAACGGCTGTAAAACGGTTGCAGAAGGTATAAGAAGAAGGCAGCGGAGAAGAGGTGCGCCAAGGTTGCCTCACTGAGGAAAGGGACCCCGCTAGAGGCCTGTGGCTGCTTTGCTCTTTCCTTTGGGTCAGTTTCCTGACAGGGACACGGGTTCTGGGCTGAACCTAGTAGTTCTGTTAAGTTGAGGAGGAAGAAGTAAGAATTCTGAGCCGCAGAAGTGCCCGCATCTGTGAGTCACAGCAGGAGAGAGAAGGAGCCCTACAGAGAGGCTGGCCCGGAGGTCTGTGTGTCTGGCGCGCGTGATGCTGACGGGGCTCACGGAGAGCAGCTGACTGCGGGCTGAGACGGAGCCACTAGCAGTCACGAAGCGCGGCGGGAGCAGTTGCGCCAAAGGATGTGAGAGCTACAGCCCTAACGAAATAGCTATATCTCCTTAATAATTCATGAACATGTTGGCATCCAGATGAATCGCCAGAAAAATCTGTGCTTTAGTATAAAAGGCACACAGTAAATTTAATCTGGAACACGCTCTAGCAAAGCCTACAATTAAGCCCTAATTAGAATCCGATGGCTGGTCCTAACAAGCTAGCGGTTTCTTTGAAAGCCTACAAGTATTGTGTGACCCACTGCAGGCTTGCCTATGCACTAGGGCAGAAATGCAGACTCCAGAAGGCATTAGTGGAATCTAGAGTCTCTATTAAGAATTGTTGGAGTGCTTGTATTATTCATACTGTCAATTTTATTTCATTAAAACAAATCGTGATCCATGCCAAAACAAGAAGAGGGAAATATGTTCAAAGAATAAAGACAAATATATTGAAGGAATTAAAGAAAAACTCTCATTTCAGAGTACTAGAAAATAGGGAATCCTATCAAAGAAAAAATGGAATATATAAACATAAACACATGGATGTTATAGAGCCACTGAAAAATATAAAGAAAAAAAGTACTGGATGCACTTAATAATACGTGAGAGTTGGGGCAAAATACACAGTAAACTTTAAAGCAAAACAATATAAATTATTTGATCCGCAATCAGAAAAAATAATGAAAAATGAACAAGTCTCAACAAAGTGGATAATACAGTTTGATTTACTTGTGATTAGAGAGCCTGGGGGAGAGGAGAGTTGTATTGGGACAAAAAAATAAATCAAAGTGGAAATATTTAAAGAGAAAAATGTCTTAAAGCTTGTGAATTTGATGTAAAATGCTCATGTACCAATCCAAGAAACTTAGCAAAATCCAAGTTCAATAAATATAAAGAGAATAGTATCTGGGCTCTTACACAAACTGCTGAAAATCAAATTACGAGGAAAATCTAGAAAGTAATAGAGGTTAGAGCTAGAACACTCTATACACAAGGGACAATGACAAGAATAGTTGTTGACCCTTACTAAGAACATTGAAAGCTGGAAGTTAGCATTACAACTTATTACCACATTGAAAGAAAATAATCACTGACTTAGATTTATATATACACCCAGAAAAATACTCTCCTAACAAGAGGAAAATAGACTAAGGTTGTGGAGCTCAGCGATAAGCATATGTTTAGCATGCATGAGGCCCAGGGTTCAATCGCCAGCACCAAAAACTAAACAAAACAGAGAAATGTACAAATATACAAAACACACACAATTTGCATGTAAGAGGAGAGAGAGAGAGAGAGAGAGAGAGAGAGAGAGAAAGAGACAGACAGACACAGAGAGAGAGAGAGAGAGAGAGAGATCCAGCAAATGAGATTTTTGTGCAAGTGAAAACAGAATTTATTGTAGGCAGACTTGCTGTGTAAGAGATGCAAAATTATGTCTTTCAGGCCAAAACAAGGTTATGTTAGAATAGAATCTGGTTCTATCTAGAGTTGAAAGCATTGGAAAATACACACAAGTAGGAAAATATAAAATGCCATTTTTCTTTTAATTTTCTTAAATAACTTCCAGATTAAATTAATGTAAAAAAAAACATAAATAGACTGTGAGAATTTTAATAGAGAGAGAAATAAAAGATATAACTATTCTCCAAGGATGGGGAATGAATAAGTAGAGATATACTATTGTAAATAAAGGCAGCAATGAGAAATAAATAGGAAGACTTAACTCCAGCTTCATCAGTTAACTACATTAAGTACAAATGTCCTAAGTGTTTGTAATTGAAAGCAGATATTAACCAAATGAATGGAGAAGGAAGATCAAACTAGAATCTGTTGACAAGGCAGATTTCAAATATGGAGCCTTAGATAAATTGAAAAGGAAATGCAGGCAGAAGACATGCTAGAATGCCACTAAGCCTAATAAAGCTGATGGGGCCATATTAATGTTAAATAAAATAGACTTCAAGGCAAAAAGAGGGAAATTAAGGCTGAAAGAAGGAATTTGCTAGGAGATATAGATTATACAGTAGTAAGTAAATTCAAAAAGTAAAAAGTGACACAACTAAAAGGAAAATATTCAAATCAATAGTTGTGGTAGGAGATTTTAGCACTCTTTTCTCAGTAACTGATAGAACAAGTGGCAAAACCAAAAGTGAGGTTCAGAAGACCGAATTTGTACTTACCGAGCTTTACACACCAAAATCGCAGTGAAAAACATTCTTTCCAGTGCATATGGAATATTCACAAATATTCTCAGGATGGGCCATAAATAACTCTTAATAAATATTGAGATTAAAAATATTTAATTATATTATATGAGCCAGATAGAATTAAATTAGAAATTCTAAAAATTTTTTTTAAATCCTCAATATTTTGAATTGAGCAAATCTAAATAATTGAGGGGTTAAAGAAGAAATTACAATATTAGAAAAAATTAGAAAATATTTTGAACTGAATGATAATGAAAAACCAACATATCATATCATGTTTCTCAGCAAAAACTGGAATACTAACCACTTTCGGAAAGAAAGAAAATGCTCGTTCAGTCACTCGTTGAGTATCAAGCTAATGAAGCATAGTTTTAAATGGCCACACACAACAAAGAATATAGACTTTATACATTAGTTCAGGACAATTGCTAAACGTGTTTAAAAGCAGCATAAAACAACAAACTTGAAGAAGGCATAGCCGATGGTTTCTAGCATTTTTATATTAAATTATTGAAAATGTTGATTTTTAAACCAAACTGAGACTTACAAAGGAACAAGAAAGGATCAATCTTTCCACTTCAGAAAAATTAATTTAAAGCATAAGTTCTACTTATCTAAGAGTAGAAACTTTGGGATAATTAATTTAAAACATAAATTCAGCTTATCTCAAAGTAGAAAGTCACCTTGTCTCTGAAACTGACGAGGTGTCATTCTTAGTTTTCTGGAATTAGTTAAGCCACAGGGCTGCAAACAATAATCCTATGGTTGCACCAATTCACTGAAGCAAGGAAGACCATAGAGAAATAGCACCTTTACACCTTCCATATCTACAGGTTTCATATTGGTGAAACTTACTTTTCAAAAAGTGTCTTTTATATTGTGTTAAGTATCATAAGTAACCTATAGCTGATTTAAAGCAAGTAGGAGGGCTGAATAAGTTATATGCAAATATTGTAGCATTTCAGATATTTCACAGACTTGATTGTTCATAATTTTGGCATCTGGGACTAATCCTCTCAGATACTGAGTTGTGAATACTGAGTTTTTATCTGAATTGTTCTATGGTCACCCTTTTCTGAGAGCAGTATAGTAAAACTTCCTTTAAGTCTCCCCATCCCATTATCCAGAAGGTCCTAATAGGGACCAAGAAAGTGGCCCTTGGAAATATACATTCACAAAGGAATGTTTGCTGTCAAGAACCTCAGTCTGTTTTGATATTAGACAATCAGGGTCATGGATTTCAGGCTCAAGAATAAGCTTCATGGGGCTGGGGATTTAGCTCAGTGGCTAGAGTGCCTGCCTCGCAAACATAAGGCCTTGGTTCGATCCCCACCACCAAAAAACAAAAAACAAAAAACAAAACAAAAAAACTGCAAAAACAAAAACAAAAACAAAAACAAAACAATAAGCTTCATTCTGTTCCCAGGAGATTCTGTTTGCAGATGATGTTTAAGCTTCTATCTCAAATATACCACTATATACGACCTAGCCGTGGGCCCCAGGACTGGGGACTAATTTAATCCTCTCCTGGAAAACAGCAGCTCCTGGTGACAATACCCCTTGCCTCATCTGTTGTCTAAGATATAGAAATTTCACAGTACAGCAATATGCAAAGAAAGAAATCCGTAGGCCCTACAGCTGGGCAACTCGAACCTGAGATATCATTTAGGTCTGCCCAGCTCTCTGAGCTGACAGAACTACAAAGAGTATACTTTCTGCCATTAAATTCCCCAGACCTTTAAAAGATTCGGCCAACTATTTAACTACCCTGTTGTAAAATCTGATGTTAAAACCACCACCAAAAAGTTTGGGTTACACAAGTTTCCATAAAAGCATTTTTCTCACCAAACATTCATTTTATTATCCTTTTTATTGGAGGACTGAAATAGTTAGATCTCAAGTCCTCCTTGCCATTTGGACAGGAGAGCTAGTGACCTAGGTCAAGGTTTATGCTGACAATTGAGCATATACATTTCTTAAATAACATTTCTCTCAAAGTTTACTTTTGGGGGATGTGTCTCTTAAAAACTAAAGGTTAGTATTTGATTTAGGGGTGACTGATGAAAATATATTATTGTATCCAAATGCATCCAATGGATACGGTGAGGAAGTTAAGTCTATAGTGGTGGGAATGAAGCTCTGCTCGGAACGCAGCTGGGCGGAGCTGTGCGCAGGTGTAAGTCCTCGGAGGGTGCACATCTGTAGTTCTATGGCAGGTAGTGAATTTGCTTCAGCTCCCCCTTAACCAATAAAAAAGTGAGTGGACTGGCCTGAGTGCCAACTATGTGCCAACACCCAGAGCATGCTGTCACATACATTTTCTCGTTTCAACTCTGAGTCTCAGTTTGTGGCTCTCTCCTACCCAGGGGCTTTGGCTGGCCTATTCATATTTACTGTAGAGCAGGAAAAAGGAAGTAGGCCTTCTCTATCAGGTCTTTTCATAAAGCGTATGACAACTATCTGCAATAAAGTAAGCAGGCTAGTGTCCAAAAAGTGCTTGACAAAAATAAAAAACAAAATGCTGCTTGTAATTTAAGTGGGGTAGGTTAAATTTGACCTTTCAAGAGTCAGCAATAAGGATTTTGGCTTCTAATTTATGGATGTTACAGCTGTATTTAAACTTTTCTTTAACTGCCGTGATGGTTAATCTTGATTGTCAGATTGAATGATTTAAGAAGATTAGTAAAGCACACCTCTAAGTATGTGTGGATGAGTCATGGGGATGTGACTGTGGGACCGTATCTGATCTCTAGCCCCTTCCTCTGCAGCTCTTCCCCTGCTCTCTGCTTCCTGGATGCTGCGAGATGGGCAGCTGAGCTCTGCTGTACCTTTCTGCTATGGTGTTTCTGCCTTGAAGCCAGATCACCATGGACTGAAACCTCCGAAACTGTGAGTCAAAATAAACCATTCCTTCTTTAAATTGCACATGTCGGGGAAACCTGGCTGATACAAATACTGTCTTTCCTTTTCCTTTTCATTTGGAGTCTTACTAACAGGGAGGTCTGTTTCCCAGGTGAAAGACTTACACATGTCTTTTTAATGGATAAACACACATTTGCAAAGAAGTGAAGTCAAGAATAAGACTAAAATTTTTGAAAAATCTAAGTCAAAATACAAACAACTAAAAGCCTTTGCTACTTTGTGATATTCTTTAAAAATGAGTTTTCAAAAAATAACTTTTAAATCAGCAAAACACCACCACACCTAGTCAGTGAGGAAAACATTTGTTTGCAAAATAGTCATGAGGATACTTGTAAATTTAAGTAAATGTTTCCAGTGCTAGATATTTACCTTTATGTAGGCTAAAGCAATGAAGACAAAATAAAATTCCAAATGGCTTACCTATTCAGTTATCTGATTTGCTTTATTTCCATAATCCTGATGCCCAAATATTTAAAATGTGAAAAATTGAATACATTTCTTCTGTTGTGATGTGATTTTGTTGTTTTTTTCTAGATGTCTCCCCAAAGCCTCATGTGCTCATAGGTGGGCTTTTGAGAGGGGATTGGATCATAGGGATGTGATACTCATCAGTGGATCAGTCCTCTGATGAGTTTACAGCTAAACATGTTACTGGGAGGTGAACCCTGGTGGGAAGAGGAGGGTCACTGGGGGTGTGACCTCAGGGGTCTTTCAGTCTTCCTCCTCCCTTGGTCCCTCTCTCTGCTCCCTGTGTGCCATGCCATGAACGAGCCTCCTCTGCACGCCCCTTCCCCATCTGTCCCACCTTGAAGCCAGCCAACTATGGACTGAAACCTCTACAAACTGTGAGCCAGAATAAACCTTTCCTTCTTTAATTCGTGGGTGTCAGGTATTATGTCCCAGCAATGAGAAACTAAGACAAACCTACATTTACTCCTTACTTCAAGAGATATTTGAGTGCCTGTAAAGAGTTAGAAATTTTTCTCAGTCTTGGGGATGCAGAATCAGGAATTACCTCATTCTTCATAAAGTTTAAATCTAATAGCAGAGTTGGTGGTGATAAAGCAATCACACAAATAAAATCAGAATTTACAGAAAGGATGAAAGTCTGGAAAGGCAGAGCTGGGCATTATGAAGGCCTAGAAGAAGAGAAAAGATTCTGCCAGGGAGTGCAGAGAAGACATCATTGAAAATGTGTCAGCTAAAAAAGTCATCTCAAGGGAGAGGAGTTAGCAAAGAAACCACTGAGAGAGAATGAAGATGTACAGGCAGAAGGACCAGCATGTACACACTATGTCACGCTTGCAATTCAAAGAACTTGGAGCTAGTTAGATCACCAAGACAGAGTGTAAGAAAGTGTAACCAGTTAATCTTGATAAGTCAACTTCATTGGATTGAAAAACACCTAGCAGATTAGAAGAGCATGCTTCTAGGTGTGTCTGGGTGAGTCATTAGGAATAGCGTTGGTCCGCTGCATGTCCTGTCTGGCACTGTTCCCCTGCTGTGCTTCCTGACCACCATGAACTAGGCAGCTTTGCTTTCTGCCACACCCTTCTGCCATGTTTCTGTCTCACACACAACTGATCAGAAGACGCCTCCAAACATGAGCCGAATTAAACCGCTGTTCCTCTATGTTGTGGATGTTGAGTTTTGTGTCTTAGCAATAGAAAAGCTGATGGCATTAAATAAGACAAAAAAGTTGAGTTCAACCAAGTAGGGCTTTGTGAACCACTTTAGGATATTTTGTTTTTATCAAAAGCCTGAAAGAGACTTAGATATGTTTAGAAAGGTTTAGTGAGAAAAATTTTCCAGCTATGAAGTTAATTTTAAATTGTTCCAAATTCAAAGCAGTTTAGGCTTTAAACCTAAAGTATTTATTAAGTCTACTCTGTTTTATGAATACCAGTATGACAGCAAACGGAAAATGACTTAATAGTACATTGTGCAAGTTATGAGTCATCCTTCCTCCAAATGGCCAAATCACTAAAATTCTATTTCATAGATTTTTAAATTTGGAGCAATCCCAATCTTTTTTTAGCCTATTCAGTCCTGAATTTCAGTAATAGTTGACAAATCTATACAGTTTTGTAAGTTTGGGGAAATTATTGAAACTGTGACTCAGACATCAAGTATCCGGACCAAAATCTATGCAAATTTATTGCAGTTAATTAGAGACAGACAGAGAAAGAGAGAAAGAGTGAGAGAGAGTAAGAGAGAGAGGTAAAATATAGCAAATATAACAGTTATGTTGAGAAAGACTATTGGCATATGCTGTTGACTTGAATCAAATAACAAATATGCTAAGTTTTAAAAAGTTTTTTATTGCTAAAGATGACTGTGACCTCAAATATAGTAGGGATTCCAATTATCTATGATCAAGACATGTGTCCCAAGAAGGAAATATATTTTGGTGCCCTGTTGGAAGGAAGCACTTCAAAAGGAAGAAAGGGGACCTCCCAGAAGAAAAATGGCTCCAAGGCATCTAAGGGTTCTAAGCCAGTGGACACAATAGGATTCAGCCCAGAAACATTCCATTACCCAGGAGAGAGGGCTCGTTAGTGTCTGCCCAGGGTGATTTCAAAATTGTCATAGTCCAGTTGCTGTTCTTCTTCCATTCTCCTTGATTCAATATTTTGTATTGCATGTATATGAACATGGGATGTCTGTTTATTTTTTCTTTGATGTTTTTCAATAATTGTATAGCTTTCAGCATATTTTTGCACTTCCTTGGTTAAACTCACTCCTTAGTATTTTTTATACTAAAGATACTGTGTATTGAATTATTTTAATTAATTTTATTTTCATTTTGTTCACAGCTATTATATAGGAATACAATTTATTTAGTGTACTGAGTGTGTATTCTGCAATCTTGCTGAGCTCATTTATTAGTTCCATGTTTCCAGTTTTTTGTTTTTGAATTTTTTAGGAGATTCTTCAGGGTTCTCTATATGCAAAATCATTTCATCTATAAGAATGGATATTCTTGTCCTTTCTTGATCTTAAGAGAAAGTATTCAGTCCTTTTAAAAATTTTATTAGTACGTGTTTGCTGTGCATGATGGCTACATTCCTTGTGGAAGATTGGTACATATACCTAACATATCACAATGCTTGTTTCATCCCCTTTCCTCCACTCCTCTCCTCTCCCTTCATCTCTTGGTCTCCTTCCCATTTACAAAAGATCTATCTCTATATTTCATATTACCTAACTTTATTTTACTCTATATTTATATTTAGGATTTCTCTATGAGAGAAACTATACAGTATTTAAGCTTGTGTGTCTGACCTATTTCACTTAACATTTTATCTTCCAGGCGCATTCATTTGCGTATAAATTACTCTTGCTCATCCTTCCTTATTGGAGAATAGTACTCTGTAAGTGCCACATTTTCTTTATCCACAACGGACATAAAGTCTGTTTCTAAGACTTACCATGTTTGCTACAAATAAGACCTAACTGGAAGACAAGCACTGGTTGCGGCCATGGTGAAGGTTACTGTCATGCAGAATATTATACCTCACTATTTTATTGCTTGATGTCTACTCTGTAATGGGAGCTAAGGCAAAATGATTGGGGTTGGCATTTTTGATCTCTAGTTTTCAAGGCTGATTATTTTCTGATTAGGTCTTACCTTCAGGGAAATCTGGTAGCTATTGTGAATTTTGCTGGCATAAACATAGGTACACTTGTATCACTGTAATATGATGTTTTTTAACTCATCCAGGAAGATACCTACGTGTAGAATAACTGGGTCAAATGGAATTTCTGGTTTTAGCTTTTTGAGGAATCTCTGTACTGATTTCCTTAATGACACTACTAGTTTATATTTCCATCAAAAAGATAAAAGCGTTCTTTTCTCCCCACAGTGTCATCAGCATTTGTTAATATCTGATTCCTTGATGATAGCCATTCATTCTGGAGTAAGATGAACTCTGTGTTAATTTGCATTTCAGAAAGTCCTTGCTTATGCCTACCTACATCTTTAAGAATTTTACCCATTGTATCTTCCAGCAGATTAAGTGTTTTTATTTTGACATTTATATCTTTCATTCATTTTGGTTTTAGTTTAGTACATGGTGAGATATATGGGTCTAAACTCAATTTTCAGCATGTGGATATCCAATTTTCCCAACATCATTTATTAAAGAGGCTATATTTCCTCCAACATGAATTGTTGGCCCCTTTGTCCAAAATCAGCTAAATGTGCCTGGGGTTGTTTCTGCATCCTCGATTCTGTTACATTAATCCACATGTCAGTTTTTGTGCCAGTACCATGATGTTATTATCACTGTGGTTTTGTAATATAACTTGAAATCTGGAATTGTGCGGTCTCCTTGTTCTTGTTACCCAGGATTCTTTCTGCTATTTTGGGTCTCTTCTGGTTTCATATGAAATTTAGTATAGTTTTCTATAGTTCTGTAAGGAATGCTGTTGGTGTTTTGGTTGGGAACAAACAGCATTCCTTACAGAATGAATTACATCTGTACATCAGTTTTGGAAACATGGCTATTTTGACTCTATTGGTTTTGCCTATCCAGGAGCAGAGGTTATCTTTCCATTTTCTTATGTCCTCTTTGATCTCCCTTTTCAGAGTACTGCAATCTTTGTTGCAGAGGTCTTTCATTTCCTTGGCCATGTTAATTCCTGTTATGGCTTGTGTCTAGGTGTTCCCCGAAAACCTCATGAGGTCATAGATGGGGCTTTTTCAGAGGTGGTTTAATCTAGAGTGTGTGATGCTGGGATTAAGGGCGTGTGATTACTAAATTAATCCACTGATTTGTTTGGCATGGCCCTAGTCCTGGCAGCCTGTATAGGATATAAGGGATAGAAAGAGGCTTGCCCTATCCCTCGCTTACCCTTTTGCTTACCTTGCTGCCCTCTGCCCGTCTGCTATGCCACCCCGCTTTTCACCCAGCTGACTGTGGACTGAAACTTCTACAAACTGTGAGCTAAGTAAACCTTTCTTCCCCTAACTTTAGGTGTCACGTATTTTGTCTCAGCAATGAGGAAAAGTAACTAAGACAATTCCTAAGTGTTTAATTTTCTGGATAATATTTTGAATGGTATTTTTTTTTCTAATTCCTTTCTCAGTGAGTTCATTATTGGGGTATTGGAACAGTATTGATTTTTTGTGTGTTGATGTTGTATCCTGCTACATTGCTGAATTTGATATTAATTCTAGGAATCTTTTGGTGGAAATTTTTGGATCTTCTGTGCAGAGGTTCATGTCATCTGCAAGTAATGATAAGTTGATTTCTTTCTTTCCTATACATATCGCTTTTATTTTTTTCTCTTGCCTGATTGCTCTGGCTAATGTTTCAAGTAGCATATTGAACAGGAGTGGTGATAGAAGACATCCTTATCTTGTTCCTGATTTTAGATGGCAAGCTTCCAGTTTTTCCTCATTTAATATGATATTAGCAGTTGGTTTGTCACAAAAGGCTTTTATCAGATGGAGGTAAGGTCCTTCTATAACTGTTCTCTTGAGGATTTTTGTAATGAATGGATGTTGAATTTTGTCAAAGGCTTTTTGTATATATTTATGGAGATTATCATGTGATTTTTATTTTTGCTTCAGTTTATATGATGCATTACATTTATCGATTAGTATATGTTGAAACATCCTTGCATACCGGGGATGAAGCATTCTTGGCCATGTTGTAGATGATTTGCTGCATTCTGTTTGTCAGTATCTTGTTGAAGAATTTTGCATCCATGCTCATAAATGAAATTGACCTGAAGTTCTCTGTCTTTATAGAATCCTTGTCTGGTTTTGGAATCAGGGTAATGGTAACTTCTAGGAATGATGTTGGGAGTGCTTGTTCCTTTTCAATTCCATTAAAGAGTTGGAGGAGTACTGACATTATATCTTCCCTGAAATTCTTGTAGAATTCAACAGTGAATCTATCAATTTCTTGGCTTTTTTGGGGGGAGGGTGCTGGGGATCAAACTCGAGGCCTTCTGCTTGCTAAGCAAGTGCTAAATCCCCTACCCACCTTGGCTTCTCTTAGTTGGTAGCTTTTAAGTACTGCTTCAGTTTCATTGTCTACTATTGGATTATCAGGGTTTTTAAACTTTTTGGTTCAGTTTTGGTTTTTAAACCTCTTGGTTCAGTTTTGGAAATTCATATATATCTAAGAATCTATCAATTTCTTCTGAAGGCTCCATTTTATTGGAGACAGAAGTAGTTGTGAAGTAGTTGTTAAATAATCTTCTGGATTCCACTAGTGTCTATTTTGACTTCACCTCTTTAAAAAAAATTACTTTGATTTAA
The DNA here is from genome assembly GCA_004026905.1 of Hystrix cristata. NCBI lineage: Eukaryota > Metazoa > Chordata > Mammalia > Rodentia > Hystricidae > Hystrix > Hystrix cristata. The sequence goes on along the minus strand of PVJO010008709.1, from coordinate 33,267 downwards.
ATCTTTTCTTTCTTTTTTATTGCTAAGATCAGCTAAGAGTTTGCCTATTTTCTTTATTCTTTCATAGAACTAGTGCTTCGATTCATTGACTCTTTGCATTTTTTAGTTTCCATTTCATCAATTTCTGCTCTGATCTTCATAGTTTCTTCCTTTGTACTAGTTTTGGATTTGGATTGTTCTTATGTTTCTAAGACCATAAGGTGCATCATTAGGTTATTTATTTGAATTTGCCTTGTTTTTCTGATAAACTTCTCTCTTAAGACTGCTTTTATTGTGTTCCATAAGTTCTATTATGTTGTACTGGTATTAGTATTTGATTCTGGGACCTAATTTTTTTCTGTGTCCCATTGATTATTCAAGGGTTTATTGTTTAATTTTCACGTGTTTATATAATTTCTGTTGTTTCTTTTGCCATTTATTTCTAGTTTCATTGTGCTGTCATCTGAATAATTTTTCTTTTATGTTTATTTATGCATGTTTTATTGGTTAGTACCCAATCTATTTTGGAGAAAGGTCCATGTGCTACTGAGAAGAAAGTATAGTCTGTTGTTGGGTGGATCACTCCACAGACATCTATGAAGTCCATCTGTTGGAAGGTTAGTTTTAACTTTGATATTCCCTTTGTCATTTTTTTTTTTTTTGTCTAATTGATCTATTTGTGACAATGGGGGTATTGAGGTCCCCCACTATAATTGTATTGATGTGTACCTGATCTTTTATGTGTTTGTTTTATGAAGTTGGGTGAGCCAGTCTTCAGTGCCTATATGTTTATAATTGTTATCACTTCTAGTTGAATTGTTCCCTTAACCAAAATGTATGACTTTCTTTGCCTCTTCTCATTAGTTTTGGCTTGAAGTTCATTTTGTCTGGAAACAAACTCTTCCTGCTTGTTAACTCCTCCTGCTTGTTTTCAGGTTCTTGTTGCATAGAATATTGTTTTCCATCCTTTGCTTTTTAGTCTATTAATTTCTTTGGGGATTAAATGTGTTTCTCGAATACAGCATATCAGTGGATTTTGTCTCTTGATCCATTCTGGCAATTTGTATCTTTTGATTGAGAAATTATGAACATTCAATTCACATTGAGAGTTATTACTGAAAGGTACTGACTTATTTCTGTCACTGCAGTATTTTCCCAGTGCTGATTTCCATTTCCCCCTCCTATTTAACTGATCACCCTGCCTATTGTATTTAGTCTATTAGACCTTTTGTCATTGTTAGCTTTATTGTCTTTTTCTAGGATATCCTTGAGAATTTTTTGAAGTACTGGTTTGATGTTCATGAAATTCTTAAGGTGCTCTTTGTTATGGTAAAGCATTATTTGTCCATCAATTCTGGAAGATACTTTTGCAGTGTATATTTGTCTGAGTTGGAAATGTTTTCTTTTAGGACTTGAACACTTCACTACAAGATCTTTTGTCTTTTAAAGTTAATGTTGAGAAGTCTACTGTAATTCTAATGGTTTTAACCTTTATCAGTGGTTCATTTCTTTTCTCTAACAGCTTTTAAAATTTAGTCCTTGCATTGGATTTCTAGGATTTTGATTATGTTGTATCCTGGGGAGGTTCTATACTGATTGCAGCTATTTGAGGCTCTACATTCCTCACTTATCTGTATGTTTAATTCTTTCCCCATATTTGAAAAGTTTTCTACTATTATTTCTATGAACAGGTTTTCTTATGACATTTTCAATGTCTTCTACATTTTCACTAATTCCAGTTAATCTTAGTTTAATCTTCCTTGCATCTTCTAGCAGCTGTTGGATCTGTTTTTCATATTCTTTTGTTTTTAAGGTATCTCCGAATAATCAGTCCCAGGCAGCAGCTTTGACTTCTAGTTCTGACACTATCCCCCGGATTGCTTGCTTCTGCTTCCTATACTTTCAGTAGAATTCTAATCTTCTGAATTTCTGTTTGATACTTTTGCATGGACTTGAATTCTTTGCTGAACTGGTCATTCATTGTTTTTTCTGTATCATTTTGTTTAGTTCAGCTAGATTTTTATTAAAGTCTTCTGTAAACTTGCTCACCTTTTTGTTTATTACATCTTTATCTGTTCAGTTACATCTCCTTTGAGCTCACTGAGCACCTTATTGATCTGTTTTTTAATCTCCTCTGTTGTCCTTGCAAACAATTTGCCATGTGCCTTTGCTTTCCTCCCCCTTGGTGTCCCATGGATCTGCTTTGAGGGTGTTGGGAGATCTGGAAGACTTTTATTGCTTTATCTTCTCATATTTCTATTGGTTTTTTGTTTGTTTATTTTGTGCTGAGGTTTGTGGTTTGATTATAGTTAAAGACTTTGTTGCTAGTATGGAAAACTTTTAGTTAGTGTCTGCTTTTTAGTGATGCACTCACCATGGTTAACTATTGGCCTTTGCCTCTGTCCCAAAATCCAACCACCTCTGTTTATTTGGGAAAGGAGGCTGCGCTGTGTTTGTCCCAGAACTGTTTTCCTGGAATGTGCTGCAGTACTGTTAATGACAAAAAGGTAATCCAGATAATGACACACAGAGAAAACCAATTAATAATAACAATTATGCCATCTTGGCAATATCAGTAGTATCAGTAGTAGTGTCAAAGACAAATTTGTGGGCTGGGAATTTAGCTCAGTGGTTAGAGTGCTTGCTTTGCAGGCACAAGGTCCTGAGTTCGATCCCCAGCACACACACAAAAAAAAAAGACAAATTGGATATTGACACAACCTAAGAACCAGTAATGTTCCACATTTCACATAGAGAAAAGCTCTATAATTGCATGATGAACACTAACAAACCAAATATTGACCTCTATTAAATATGTACTAAATGCAACAACTATACCTTCACTAACAATAGAACTCTATTCACCAGTAATAACACAGAGGTAACTATCCTAAAGATTGATAAAGCTTCATGGTTATAAGTAGTAAGGGTAAAGGAATTGGGGAACCACAGAATGAAAGAAGCAGATTTTGAAAAATTAATCAGTGGAAGATGAGAAGGAAGAGAGAGGAATGAGATAAAGGATCCGCTGAAGAGTAAAAATAAATTGATAGCATGAGATAAAAGTGACAGAAAAGGTCAAACACAAAAAAGAGGAAAAAAGAAAAAAAAAACAGAGGGGAAAATAGAGGGGGAAAACCCAAACCTCTAAAAACCAGTGAAGGAAAAAGAAATAAAAAATTGATTTAAAAAATCCTCTATCTTTTTGAATGAGTGATTTCTTTCCAGGATATGTGGTCTTGGAGTCTAGCAAGTCATGCTTTTCTCTGCCTAGCTTTACAGTCTGTGGGGTTTTCAGATGCTCTCTTCTCACACTCCAGTGACCCCTCGTCCATGCAACCCAGACTGTGACACCATCTGAGCAAAGACATATAATTGCTCACAATGGTAGATGGAGAAAGTAATCAAACCACTGGTCTTTGCTGGATATAGGCAGCAAGGCAGGGGTTCAGGCAGACTGTTTAATTTCATGCCAGCACATTCAGATCCAGGTGCCTCTGAAAGCCACACTTACTAGGCACAATTTTTCACCCTATAGAGCCTATGTCCTTCCTGCCCTGAGTTTAAACTTCTCAGGGGGTCTAAGTCTAGCTCACACCCTGTCTGTGGCTGCTTCTCATCCAGTTGCTGTGGGAGGGTAACATTGGAAACTCTGAAGTGGCGTTATTCTTTATTTTTATTTTCTTTTTTCTTTTTTGGCTTAATCTTAAAGAATTAACCTTTTCTTAAAACGGCACCTGATTAAACATACTCTGGAAATATCTCAGGCACTGCACTTATTTTCTTCTTGAGTTCTAGCCTGCCAAGAAGGAGTCACTTTTGGAGTGAAATCCCATACTATTTTCGTAGCTTACAGTAGCTGTGGGACTTTCTTGGGGCCAGCTCTGATGGCCCCATCCATTTTTTCTCCCTGTAGCTGCTGACTCTCTGGGGTTTACCTTCTCTCCTGGGGCATTAGTTTTGTCCATGATCAGGTTGGTCAGCTGATAGATGCCTCTGCTGTCCCATGCTGAGAGGGGAAACAAACCAGAGCAGACTTGGGGTTGGAAGGTGGCCACAGTCAGAGTGTAGAATTCATAGACACAGAGCTGGCTGGGGAGTGAATGGCACAGTGGCAAATAATGCCCATCAGAGTTTCAACATTAAGGGTAATGCTAGTTATAGGTTTTTCATTGATTTCCTTTATCAGGTTGAAGAAGTTCCCTTGTAATCCCAGTTTTCTGAGTATTCTTATCATTAAGGAATTGTCTTAGTTAATTTTCTCACTGCTGAGACAAAATAGCTGACACCCAAAGTTAAAGGAGGAAAGGTTCATTCAGCTTACTGTTCATAGAGGTTTCAGTTCATAATTGGTTGGCTCCAAGGCAGGGCAGCATGACAGAGGAGAAACAGTTCACATCAGGCAGGAGGCTGCAAGGCAAGCAAAGACTAGACAAGGCTCCTTCTGTCTCTTATGTCTTTTCCAGGCTACTGGTATTAGGGCAGTGCCAAACCAATCAGTAGACTGATTTAGTAATCACATACCCTTAATCCCAGCACCCTTAATCAATCACACATTCTAGATCCAGCCACCTCTGAAAAAGCTCCACCTATGACCGCATGAGACTCTGGAGGGATGACAAGACACAAACCATAACAGGAACATTGTGTCAGATACTCTCATTGGGTTGAGATGTGTTGCCACATTTTTTAATTCGATTTGTCTTGTCAATGGGTTTCTTTTGAGCCCAGCTTGAGAGATCTGTTTAAATAAAGGGATGAACTCAATCCAGAGTTAAGCATGCTACAGGTAAAGATTTGAGAGTATATAAGAAATATAACAACGGAGTTTAGTTGTAGCACAGCATGGAAAATATTCATAAAATGATGAGGAAAAACAAATACAGCACAGCAGTATTTAAAGATGATAGTACACCATGATTAAGAATACTGGAAGTGCTCAATGTAAGAAAACCTACTGGGAATATCTTTCGCTTTTGTAAGTAAAGGAGGAGATCCTGAAGACTTACAATAATTTATTGATGATAGACATTTGGTAAAATTTTTATTTAGAGTAATTAAATACATTATAATGTTTAAATCATTTCTTCCTGGCCCCTGCCCACAAATATCAATAATACTCCTGGGGTGGACACAGAAAATATAAAATAAACATTTTACTTAGCACTAGAGACATTCCTATACAAATTTTATTATTTTCCCTACCATTGTCATTATTTAGTATGGTGAAAATCTGAACGAAGGTAAGTACACATGAAAACAGAGACTTGTAAATATTGGAAAATGAGATCAAATATTATCTCCATAATCTTCAATTGTCTACTGGAGAACTCCAAAGACCAATTGGGAAAGTGCTAGAATAAGCTTTCAATCAATGACCGGTTAAAAAACAAAATATCAATATTTCTCCAATTTATCAGTCACACATGAAGGGAGAAAAAAGATTTAGAAGGGGTTGGTTGAAATATAAACTAATGTTCTGGGAAAGATGCAAGCATGAGAGAAAGTACTAACACCTGTCTGGAGTGGTCAACAGTAAGTTACAGTCATAATCACAAACCTGAATCAATGCAAACACTAGAGAGACACGTCACTGATGTGCCTCAAACTTTAAGGACTTGAACGTACAACAGAGGGAAGATGAGACTAGAGTTAATGAATTCACAAGTTATGTAATAATTCTTCTTCATGGGAAAGAAGTGTAGTATCTAGGGAAATAAGTAGAGGAAATCTTGGCAGAAGGCCACCAACACCTTCCAATTTGGAGGTGCTAGTCCTGGCAGCGGAGAAGCATGGGAATAATGATCCAGAAAACCCTTCCTGTTGCACATGAATACATTCAGAGACACCTGCACCACAGGCCAGAGAGCAAAGGTTACTGTAGGACACTCCCCAAGTGGCCAACTGCTTCCTTGAACATTTGGCACTTTCTCCAAAACAGGGGTCTTGGCCTTCACCAGAAAGAACTCAGAAGGAAAAATACATCATTTGACAACATTGAAACAATAACAACAACCATCATAACAATTCCAAACAATTCCAAATTCTATATTGAATATATTTGTAAGCAACACAATCAGATAGAAAGCTAATGTCACTAAAAATAAGGGCTCTTAAAGAATGAATTTTAAAAATCACTCACTAGAAATGGGCAGAATCTAGAAGCAGTAAACATACCCACTCATGCTCAAAAGGAGGAATATGGGAAAAATATTCTTCATCACTGGATAAACAAAGACAATTAAACGTAGATTTGGAGAATTTATTTAGACCATCATTTTCCACATACTTTGAATATTATAATACTATAAAGAGTACATACATGGTTGTTAGGGTGAAAATTGGAACATTTCACCTAGAGGGCAGTTTGACAGATATAACATGTCCTTTCTGCAAACCCAATAATTCCACTTCAGGAAATTTAACCATAAGGAAATAAGCATAAATCTAACGACAGGAATGTTCACTGTAGTGTTGTGTGGTTTAAACAGTAAAATTTGGAAACCACTACATTCTTGACAATATGAACCACTCTAACAAGTTTTAGAGCTCTCACATAAATACCAGGAGTCATGAAAATGTGGCAGAGAAATATTGGATGGTTAAAAAGAGCTCCATGATAAGTTAAAAATCCATCTTAAAACCTTGTTTCATACATACATAAAATACACTGACATCAACAGTTTTTTCTCTTGATGATGCATTTTTATTTTCTTGTTGTTTTTCAGAGCAAAAGGGATAAATGTTTGCAAATATATAATCCCGAACTGAATGGCTTTTAGGAAAGAGCAGGCCAGGTGAAAAGGAAACCAGCTATTTTCTGAGACTATTTTGATCAGGAGGACACGTCTTGTGTGTTCTGATCAAAGAAAATGTCAATCTGCAGACCACACCAACGAGGAATCTGTTTGGGTTGGATTTCATTGAACCTCTCAAAAGAACTGTTTGTTCTCTTTCTGAGTGGCCCTTTAAGCTGGAACCACAAATAGAAAAGGTAACGTATTGGCTAATGCCCTGCTTGCTCAAACTCTCAGTGACTCAAATCTACTGTTTTTGACTCTGGTGCCTGTTGTTTGAACTGCAAACAAATCAATCCTTAACAATGCATCCAACCAAACAAAAAAACAAGAAAGTGCCACTCTAGATGCGGGAAGGCTTCTTGAGTGATGGGTTCCACAATGTAGGCTTCTTCAAGGAAGCCAAGGACATCCGTAAAGGACAGAGTTGAAAGGGGAGAGGAGGAAGAATGTAAGATCAGTTGGATGGGTAGCCTGGGATAAAAGGTGAGCTAGAGTCATCCCTTGGTGTCCATGCAGGATTGGTTTCAGAAACTTCTAAGCTCTGTAGATGCTCAAGCTTCTTACATAAAATAGTGTAGTATTTTTGTATAACTTATGTACATGTTCCTATATACTTTAAATCATCTCTAGATTACATATAATACCTAATACAATGTAAATGTTATGGAAGTAGTTATTATAGTATATTGTTTATGGAATAATGACAAGGAAAAGAGTGTATGTGCTCACCACAGATGCAAGTCTTCCTCCCCACTGAATATTTTGAATCTGTACTTGGTTGAATTCCCAGAAACAAAACCTGTGGCTACAGAGGACTGACTATATACGATCTTGCAGATTTGACTGCTGATGCCAGCCCTGACTAATCTCTTTGAGCAACAGAATTACAGACGCACCATAGATAGAGCCCCTGGCAGGGTTAGTTATGGATCTGTCCAGGTAAAAAGAACATAGTGAATACCACACATTCCTAAAACAAATAGAAGTTCCCCAGGCTTTACAATATGAGGCATTTTGCTTGCATTAACCAAAATACAACAGTACAGCAAGGAAGAAAAAGGCAGAATTTGTTTTTCCATTTCTTCTGATGTGGAAACTGGGGCTCAAAAATTCAGATGATGTGTTAAGATTGTATGGGGCTTCTAAGTATCAGAGCAGAGTTTTCTAAATCCCATAATAGGACAGTTTCAACCTATCCTTTTGAACTAACTCATTAACAGAAAGAAGTTGAGTGAAGGAACTTCGAATATTGGATGAAAGGACTGGAAGGCAAAGGGGTAGAGAGGGCACATCAGACTGTACTGAGTTCTGTGCAGAGTGGGTTAAATGTGGGGTGTCAGCATGACATGGCTGGGCTGTGCTCATGTTTTACAACTAATATGTATTCATCACCCACTTTGTTCCATAAATTGGGCAGGAGCTTTCAAGTGTGTATATATAAGAATGTCTGGAAGATGGAATGACTTTTATAAATGATCTCAAAACATTACATATTTGAATAATAGGAAATGATACCTCTTTCCTATTGCTACTAATAAAAGTAGTCTTTCTCATTCACAGGCATATGCTAAATGCTAAAAATCTTATTGCAAGACACAAATTGAAAACCACTAGTGACTAGAAACATTTCTATTGAAAGAGATTTTCATCTCATATGTGAAAAAGAGTTTTAAATGTATAATTTTAGTAATATATCTACTATGATTTATTGGTGAATAAAGACACGTAAATAGTTATAGGGCAGTTTTTCTGTAAGGCCAAATATGGTCTCTATGAACAGAGATTCCTAGCAGTCACTCATAAATGTTACTATCTTGCAAAATGATTCTCACACTGGATGCTTGAATGTGGGTTACAGTAGCAATCGTCAGGATCATATCACATTGCGGCTGATGGCACTATTTTTCAAAACCTTTGTTATATCGATGCATAAAAGGTAATTTTTACTTAGATTGAAACATAGCATAAAGACAGATAACTGCAATGGAAAATTAAATATCAAGTAATTTTTAAATTGTAAAGCAATAAATGCTTATTATAGAAAACATTGACTATATAGGCTTAAAAGAAAAAAAAAAAGCTAAAATTATCTGTCTGCCCATTACCCAGAAATTTCAATGTTAGCATTTTAGTATGTGTCATTCAAAACCTTATTTGTGCGTAGACACATCAATACAATGAAAAATCCATTAATTTATCCATTATATTATCACAAATTCAGCCCTGGAATTTTTGAGTCAGAATCTGCAGTTATAAAAGGCCTTTTAAATACATATTGACAATTTTCCTTCAGAAAGAGCCCATTGCACATTCTCAACAGAAGTATATGTAGGAATTTATGTTTACCTAAACAGAAATTTACCTCAATCTGTTTACCTCAGTCAGAACTGGACATCTGAAATCTTTGCCAATATAATTGGCCAAAATGATATCCTTCATATTCAGATTTTTTTCTGTATAAGTCCGTTCATATCCTTCATACAATTACAAATCGAGGATTCTTTATGCAAAATACTTAAAACTAGAACTGCTTTGATTTTTTCTCTAGGTTTTGGAATAATTGCCTCTACATAATGAGATATCTGGGGGATAGGACTCAAATCTAAACAGAAAATTCATTTATGCTTCATATATACTTTATCATATAAGCAGAAGGTAATTTTACACAATATTTTTAATAATTTTGTTCTTAAAATTTCATGGTACAAAATTTTCTGCTTGTGATGTTATGTCAGCACTCAAAATGACTTGGGTTTTGGAGCATGTGGATTTAAGAGTTTTGGGTTAGGGGTGCTCAATCTGTATTATTGTGGCATCTTTTTGTATTGGTAAGTGTGAGATCTTCATAGATGTGCTATTAACCTCTTGTCACATGCAGCCAGTGTTTTTCTGGGTTTGACATTTATATTCTAATTTGCCGAATTTTTCATGCCAGCCTTTTCTTTATGCGTGGTTCTCTGTGCTTGTTTCAAAGATGCCATGGCTTCTTCTACTAGTAAATTTAAAATATATTATCTTCATAGTCAGGCCAGTGCTTTAAGACTCCCAGATACCACTACATTTCCTTTCTTTGGTGCTTTTTGCCCCCTTTATCTTTATGCAAACTGTCACCTGAACTCTGTTGATACATAGCTTGGAGTTAATTTTATGCAATATTTTTAGTGCATCTGTATTTTGGCTGACACCCATTGCATGAAGTCAAGTGTGACATTTTCCACTTGTAGCAAAGTGGGCATCATGTTGATGCTCAAAAAGTTTCAAATTTGGGAACATTTTGAATTTTGGCCATACATTCTCCTATACATGTTCAGGTTAGGGATGCTGAACATGTATAGGAGAATGTATGGCAACAACAAGAAAGACAGTTTCACTTAAATTTTGTGTAAGATTAAAATGGGGCTAGCGTAGGTATATCACCTGTATCTAGGTATGCCATTAAAGGATACCTCGGAAACCTTTAAAGGAGCAATTTGGTGCTATTTTGGCACAATGATTGTGCCTCCAAAAGTCTTCCTGACTCACAGCTAGTCGCATGAAACTCAGCCATAAACTCTTTCACTTCAGTACTCTTCTGAGGTTTGGCTGGTTCTGGACAGAGCTCAGCTCTTCTCTTCTGGTAGTCCTCATTTGGAGACCTAAGTGAATTTTAAACATGATTTGTTTGATGATTATCTGCATGGGGGAAAAACAGTACAGACCCCTGAAAAGTTTCCCCTGGAACCTTACCTGCTGAGGTCTGCATAATCAGTGGTGTGGCTCCTGATGTTTTAGGGCTAACTGTGTACGTAGTTTGAGCTCTGTTACCTGCTTTAAGCTTCAGAGAAGATATTCTTTAAGTGGAAGCAGATCGAGAGGGCAAAGGGCAAGCCTTCTACTCTTCAGCTTTTCTTCCTCCTCAACCAGGGTGAAAAGGCGGGCCTGGAAATCCCCTCTCAAGAGCTGCCAATGACATAGCTTCATTTTAATGTACTACAAATTCTAACAGGCACATGCTAGATTTCATCTTTTTTGTCTGAATTTCTGCTGCAAAAGAACTTGGTGCAACTTTTCACTTGGCCAGTGTCTGCAGACCATGCCCCTAGACTCTGTAGCACACCACCCGGTGGAATGTGTGCTTTTCATCTTTCTTCTCTAAATCTACTTTTTATTTGGCTGCATAAAGGAAAAAGAGTCTCTTTACTGTTGTGTGGATAAAAGCCACAAGAAAGAGATAAAGCATGGAACAAGTACTGGGCCCTTAGGGGTAGACAAAGCAAGTAGTTCAGGATGGCTCTTTTCACCAAAGAAAGGCTCTTGGCTAGTTTAGACAATTACAGACAAGACAACTGTGGTTTAATTTGCATTAATTGGGGGTGATCACATTGTATAGAAGGAGATTCAGGCAATGACAGATTAAGAATGATGTACACCTATAACCCACATTCAAACAGATGATGGGAAGACAAATAGCATCAATGTTGTTTTAAAACTATTTGCTTTGGGCCCTAGAAATTTACCAGAATTATCAAGCACAGTTTAAAGCAGAGTCTTCACCTGTCTTCTTCCCTTCTCCCAATTCTTAATCAAAGGCCAGGAATGAAGTGCTTTTGGCATGATGCATTATCATCTCTGCATATATTTCTCTTAAGTTACAGCCCTGCTGGTGATTTCAAAGGTTTGATTGTGGATATCCCCACCCTCTCCATTTGTTTGGCTACATTTCATCAGCCCTACTTACCACTTTTAAGATCAGAGGAAGGAATAATTCATCCCTCTTCTTGTTAAATTTAAGAATTTTTTTTCCTGGCATCACATTCACAGTAATGACAGATGAAAACTTGATTAAAATGAACAAGCCCTCCCTTTACTTCCTGTAAGTCCCAGTGTTGAATGAAATGGACATCATTTTCATATGGAGAAATCAGCAAGGCTTCACATTTTTTTCAGTTATCCTACTTTTACTCTGAAGCTTTCAACATTTACCCATTGCATGAATGGGCAAATAGAGACTCGTGAGACCCGCAAAGCAAAGCAACCTGGAGAAGTTCTTGGTTATAAAATCCAGGAGAATTTTTTAACACTCTGTTAATGAACTGCAAACCTAAGGCTAAATGGAAAACCAAGCCCCAATAACTTTACCTTTCATTTGCGTTAAGGAGAAACTATTTTGACATTTGTATTGCCCCAGAGAGATCTCATGCTCACGAACTGAGCTTTAAAGTATTATTGGCCGAGCTCCTTTGAGTCTGAAGGTTTGGGCAGCGTTTATCTGAAAAGCAGAACATTCAACACACTGCCCTGAAAACCAGCCCAGCAAAATCAAGGCTGCTTGTAAAAGTGTATTTCCTTGCCTTCTCTCAATCTTTATTCATATGTTCAAGTAAATACGCTTAAGAACTGAAACCACAAACAAAAGTCAAGGGGGAGACCCCGAGGGCTGGTGGAACATTCTCACATTTCCAGATTTCCAGATTTCCAGATTTGGGGTTCCGTGTTCAAAGCACGAACTCTCCCCCATGTTCTGCTCTCATGGTGATGCCTTTTTAAGCGGTGAGATTTGTTACTAGATAATTCTAAATGACCTCCACGTCCTAACAAAGCCATCCCGTTTAGACATGGCAGATGAAATAGAAAATGGGTGGTTTGGGCAGATTTCACGAGGTCTAATAAATCTTCAGTAAATTAAAGCTCATCCCAGCTCCTCCCCTCATCAACTCTTTGTCTTGCTAATACACATTAAGCCCCGCCTGGCTTCACACTTTCAGACATTTCAGAGGTGAGGCCTGTACAAAGCTGCAGATGTGGAAACGCAAGAGACCTTTGCCCCAAACGTTGCCTATTAACATCAGCGTGGCCCACAGAAGAATTTTACTGCGGCTCCAAGGCCTCAAAAAAGCTCCCAAGGAGGAACTTGGTAGCTCAACACAAGAAGAGTGGTAGGAAAGAAATAGAGGGGCCACTGTCTATCTCTGTTTCGAAACTGTTTGTTCTCTGTTCCGAAACTGTTTGTTCTCTGTTCATTAAAACGTACGTAGAGACAGAGAAAGGGGCGTGGCCTTTATAATGACCAGCGCGATACAGTGAGAGCATTTAACGCTTACAGCACGGACGGGCAGAAAGTGTAAAGTTGATGGCTCACTCTCCCTACAGCTTGATAATGAATGTTAAATTTCTCCTGTGTGATGACGTGAGCATGTCGTCATCGTTAGAAAAGGACACATACACATGGGATCATACTGTCCTGCAGGTTGCTTTACACAAAATAAACAGCAAACTGAGAAAATAGGCATAATAGAGAACTAATGCCCTTCATACATAAAGTACTCCTATAACTCAATAAGTAAATGAAAATTATCCTACAGGAAATGGACAAGATAGAAAAGCAGCCTCCAGATTAAAAAAGTGCAGTCAATTAAGAAGTTCCCACTAAGTTGAACAAAAATATTAAACAATGACATCATATTTATACTGTGAGAGACACAAATTCAGAGATGGAAACATGTATGTTATGGTTATGACTGGAGTAGATATTTTTGGCAGAAGTTTGGAAACCTGTCAAATGGAAAATGTTGGCATTTTTAAACTTAGCAATTCCACAGTTAGAATTTATCTTATTGATAGAACTTTGATAGAACTTTGTACCAGAATGTTCATCACAAACAACAGTAACAAGAAAAAGGGGAGAAAGGATCTAGATGTGCATAAAAATTAGAGTTAGTTTAAAAATGCAAATCTCTAGCAAGTGAAGTACTATGATTGCATAGTATTTAAATGGCCTTTATACAAAAATATTATTCCCACTATTATCAAGTTTTCTGCAACATTAGCTTATCAGTCCCTTGTCAGGAGAGTACTACACTAATATTCTCTCTGTTACATACAGAAGGAAACAAGCGCAGAAGGGTAAGGTAATTTGCTCAAGGTTGCACAGTAAATTGTGGAGCTAAGATTGAAACACTAGACACCGAAATCATAATCTTAATCATTGTACTTTATTGGTAGGGATCCCAATTTCATGTCTTAAAACCAAATTCATATTCAGTCCAGACCTCTCTTTTGAACTTTGGAATCATGCAATCAGTTGCCAGTGGTCCCTCTGCTTCACACAACCATAACTACCCCAATACGCTTGGAAATGAGCTTTGATTCCAATCTCCTCCAAATCTGATTTTGCCTTGACTTTTCCATCCTAGCAGATAATGTCCCATCCTTCTAGTTGCTCAAGATGGGATTAATTGCTAGTATCTTCTATCATCATTTATTGAGCCAAAAAAGCCTGGAAATGTCACGTCACACGCACACACACACACACAGATAGAGCACTGTCTCTCCAACTTCATCAGATAGTGCAAATCAGTCACACTCATCTTGAACTCCCCCAGTAGTTCCATAATGATTTAATGACAATGTCCAAAATTATTTCCATGACCAACTCTGCTCCCCATGATTTGGCTTCTACTTACCTCTCTGGTCTTATTCCCAAACTCTGCCCAGTAATAATTTCCAGCTATCTTGGGCTTCTTTGTTTCTTCCATGAGCTTTTTCTACTTCAGGGTTCACTTCATGGATAGTTTTTCTGATTGATCTCTTCTCTTGTTATCTCGATTCACATCACACTTCTTAATGTTGTGACCCAAATTAAGCTTCTTTACCATTTCTTTTTCTCATCGAACCTTAGACTCTCCCTTCATACCACTTATCATAATTCTAAAATCATATATTTATTCACATATTACACTCAGTATTTGTCTTTTCCAGTAGACTAAACACTATATAATAGCAAGGAATGAATCTCTTGATGATTTTTGCATCTTGAACTCATACAGTACTTGAAATATACTTGGAACTTGGCAACTATTTGTGAATTGGATAAACCATGCGAGGGTATGATGGTACCTGAAGCAGGAGGATAGAAGACTTGAGCAAACTTTAAACCAATGATTCTCAAATCAAGTGGTCTATAAATTAAATTGTGCTGCTGCTGCTTGCTCCGATGCTTGTAGTTTCATTTGTAACATGGGAAGAATTTATGTCAGAGTGTTATTGAGAACATTAAAACAATATATAGACGTATGAAAGTGCAATGCTTTGTAAACAATTGATACTCAATTCATGTTTGTGTCTTCCCTCAGTCTCTATTGCTCCTCAGAAACTACTTAAAAGTAAGACTTTGTTACTTAAAAACCAGCGTAATAAAAAAGACTACTTAAGAAACTATTATCTATATGGAGACTCTTAGAAGCAAGAGGCAGAATTAAAGACCTTCCCTGAAACAAAAATGGAATCCACGGAGTCTTTCAGGACTACTCCACCCAGTTTCTTTGTTCAGAACAAACAAACAAACTTTCTTTGTTCTCTCTTTTCAACTGGATCTTAGTTTAAAAGTAATCTAGGACATCTAAGCAGCACTTAAACCTCAGTAAGCAGATAATGGTTCCCAGCAACTGTCAGTATTTTTATGAAAGGAAAAGATCAAAAACTAAGGCTTTTCTCCACTAAAGCATCCATACATGGTCCTTCCTATGTTGCATCATATTGGATAGATAAAAGAGATAGGCTAGCATCTGCTTTTCCAAGATAAATTTAAAATAGTGTGATTGAGTGTGAGTTTTCTTCCTCCCTCTGTTAGTCTTGTCAGACTCCAGCTTCCAGATTTATAGGAGGAAAATACTGATATCTAATGGCTTTAGGAAATGTGGGCTGGAAACATGACCTCTTTGGTACAGGTCTTGCCATCGGTTAACTACTAATTTAAGATTCAGCCCAGAGAAATCAATTCAAATCTCAGTGACAAAAATTGCCCTTGAGGTCTTTCATCTTTGTTGTTAATGCTAATGGCTAATAAGGAGTGCATAATCCTTAACCTAACTCTGTCATTTTTATGGCAAAGGACAAATGGAACACCCTGGAGATGTAAAGCCTAGCCTCATCAGTGATTGTTTGCTTTTTTCCATTCTCCGTCTCAGTTCACATCGTCATCATCTCTCTGCTGACTCTGCGTCTCACTGGCTCCTTTGGTGCTGAAATCCTTTTTTTTTTTCCCCCAAAGAAAGAAAATCTATGCCTGTTGATCCCAGTGAACATCACTCAAGAAAATAACGCAGAAAGGATAGCCAGCATCTGGCATCTCCACTTACATGTGCGTTATTGAAAGTGAGATGTCAAAAGTAGAGGCTTTAGATCTCCACCAATCCCAGAGGCTGGAGTGAGTTGCAGGAGTACAGAGAATATTCACAGCAGAGAGAAACCAGACAAAATATCAGGCTCTTTCCATTATGGCTGTTAGTTGGGATTCTTTTCCATCATCAAGATCAAAATCAATACTTAGTCTTATAATGGTAATAAAAACATGAAGATTCTAGATGTTCAAAGAATATCATGTAGAAGGACTAAAGTAACACTCACTATGTATTCCACACATTTTTGAGCATGTGCTGTGCATTAGGCACATTTTCAAATGCTTAGAATACACGACCTGGCAGAACAAAATCCCCTCCCTGTGAGCAGCTTGCAGACTAAAGGGGGCATTTTTTGCATGTATTTATGAGTGTGTAGAGAAGAAAAGAGTGAATTGAAAAACAAAACAAAACAAAACAAAACAAAAAGAATGTGCAACATAAGAAATTTTGTTAGGAGATGATACAACCTACAGGGGTGGCAGAAAAGTAGATCAAAATTGTGGGGATCTGGAGTCCCCAGGGCACTATGGTTTTAACTGGGTGAATAAGGGCAGGTGAATAAGGGCAGGCTGGAGAGTTACTTTGGAAATCCCTTAAAGGTGACAGATGGAGTTGCCTGCACACGCTTTCTAATCAGAGGTAATACCCAGGTCAAATTTTCACATAATAATAATTTTCTTTAGAAGGCAAATGAGCATTATTAAGATCTCTCCACCTTTTCCGTCTCCATCATTCTCATACTGATGCCAAGGACTGTTTATTTAGAAGAAAGACCAATGAGATATTAACCGGCCCCCTCCAATAGGACCTCAGCCTTCCTTGCAATTGTTGTGGCTTCCAGGAACACAGCTAGGAGCTCTTTACTATCTTCCACATGCCAGGGATGCAGAGATCTCATTCAATCACACAGCTCCTACATGAGTAAGTTAGCTGCTATGTCCATATTAAAGAAGGTAAATCCAAGGCTTGTAAAGGAGAAATTACCCACCCAAAAGGACATTATTCTATTTTCAAACCTTGTAAAGTCTTCATCCATATTCAATTACTTTCCTTACAAATTCTATATATTAAAAACACATACATGTTCTATATTATTGTTACTTGGTAATTATTACATGGTAAAGTTCTAAAGAATGTGGAAAAGTATACAATTTCTATTTTTTAATCCCTGATCCATTTCTCCAAAAATAAATGTTGTCAGCTGTTGATTTTATATCTTTCTGAAAAATTAGGCACATAAATGAGCTCATAAATTTTCCTTCACAACATTTACATAATTTAAGGTAGAAGAAAAGGAACTAAATTTAGATATCAGTAGTTTGGGTGAATACATTTTAATTTTCTAAACTGGAGACATCTCCTTGCTGGGGTATTAACTCTTGATCTTGCTTTGGGGATTCTTCCTTTTCCTCATGTTGTACAATATTAAGAGTCTTTAGTCTTTTGCTGCCTAGAATATTTGAGGGAGGGGTCTTCTGGCCTTCAGGCCACGCTGATCACTTTGATATGGTTGTTGTCCATGTTTCTGTGTTTTCTTTAAAATGAGAAAAACTTTTGGCTCACCTGAAAACTTTAGGCTGAAAGGGCAGAATCTGAGTTTGGTAGCTTCTCTATTCTTTGGCCAATTTGCCTGGGCGCTTGTATAAAAAGTTCCAACTGAGAAAGGATGTTCTTAATACAGGAACTGTGAGTCCTTTCCATGCAAGGAAACTGCAAAACCTCACGTGCAGGCTCTGAAGGCTTCCATCAGTCTCTGATTTCTAGGATTGGCCACTTCTAACCTTCATACTCTAAGCACTGGACTCCACTTCCACACACTTGGAACATCCTATCTGGTTTTTTTTTTTATGAATTTGATGCTCAAATGGTATTAGTAGACTTTTGAAGAGGAGGATATAAGGAAAGTACAGATCTCTAAAGAAATAGTCTAAATTCTTTGCACTTGGGAGAAGAAAGGAAAAGGAGATAAACACCATTTAGTCCTTTTTCCTTAATATTTCTTGTACATGTATATATGTATAAATATATACTGACATTTTATAAATAAATTTATCCCCATCCTATATAAAAATCTTGTACCTTGCTTGGTCTGACTCAAAATGCCTATGAAATCTTTTTATGTGACTTCATGTATAACACTCCCTCTCTGAAAGTGGGATCATTTTGAGTTAATCAGTTTCATATTGACAGACAGGATTGCTTTCCATTTTTTCATTAATTACCAACAGTTGCAGGGAACAATTCCATGCCAATAGTTTGTAGTGGTTTAGTGACCATATTCATAGAGTTAGGTCCTAGGAGTGGAACTGATAAGTCATTGCTCGATATATGTTCCCAGCAAAGCAGAATTCTATCTTTTTCTTTACACTCTTTCATAGCCTCACATTTATTCAGTGTATTTTGTGTGCCTGTTGATATTCTGTATGTCTTTTGTATATTGTCACATTCTACCTTCTTCCCAGCTTTGTGAGTTAGGTATGATTGTTCCCCTTTTACAGAGCAGGAAATGTGGATAAATTAAGTAATTTACCTGAAGTCTAATACACCTGGTGAATGGTACCACCATGGTTTGAACATAGCTGGTCTTAGTCAAGAAGCTGTGTTTGCCTACTATGAATTTCAGTATTTATTCATCTGATAGGAAAAATTGGCTCTGTGTGTTTGATGTTTGCTTCTTTAATCATGAATAAAAATGGTACTCATTTGCTATTGACAGTTCTGTAAACTGCCCATTCATAGTTTTGTTGTTCTCTTGGGTTATCTTTAAATAGATCTGTGTGAGCTCTAAATGTCACAAAAATGAGTCATTCATGACATGTTGTAAGTTTTTGTTTCCCTTACGCTGTTTGTCTTGACTTTCTATATGGTACTTCTAAAAAAATTGTTATGCAGTACAGAATGATTTTAAATTATAGGGTCAAAATTGTTAATTTTGGCTTCGAGGATTTCTGTAATGCTTTAAAAAGCTCAACCACAACAAGATAATGAAAACAGTTTGCCTGCATTGTTCTCTAGAATACCCATGGTGTTTTCCAGTGTGTACCTTTTCAGTGAATTAGCTGTATTAAGTAGAGTGCAGCTTTATTTTTCTTCAGTGCCAATCTAGTTGGACCAATATTATTTATTCCTATGAAAAGTCATATTTATGTATGTTTTTAGTATCACCACACAATTGTATAAACATTCCCACTATCTAATTCCACAAACCCTACATATTTTGAAACTAACTCTGAATTTGTAGCCAGTTAAATATGCCTGAGTCTATTAATGCCCTATGTTTTAGTTACTTTTCTCTCATTGCTGACACAAAATACCCGACAGCCAAAGTTAAGGGAAGAAAGGTTTATTTAGCTCACAGTTTGTAGAGGTTTCAGTCCACAATCAGCTGGGTCCGAGGCAGGGTGGCATGGCAGGCAGGCAGAAGGCAGCAACGCAGGCAAGCGGAGCAAAAGAGGATAGACAAGCCTCTTTTTGTCCCCCATACTTTATCCAGGCTACCTGCCCTCAGGGTGGGTAGCACTCCCACCCTTAATCCTAGCACCCTTAATCCTGGTATCACGTCCTTGATCCCAGCAGAATCATGCCAAACCCATCAGTGGACTAATTCAGTAACCACACACTCTAGATCCAGCCCCACCTATGACCACATGAGGCTTTAGGGGGACATCTAGACACAAACTGTAACATCATAGCACCAGAATCTTTTCATTACTAGAGCTTTAGAATGCATTTAGTAGTTGAATCAATTGATTCTACTTACGATTCTTCTTTTGTGAAAGGAAGGGAAGAGTATGGATTAGTCTGCACAGCATTAGCTATTTCTAGGATACAAATAAACCAAATATTTTTACTTCCATGGAAATCGAGATTTTATAGGTACTTAATTCACTACATTAAATGTAGGCCTGTTAACACTTACAGACTCGATTCCAATTCAAGATCTGTAATGATTTGAATCCCTCATGCTTATTTACCCTTGAAAAGTAGTCTCCTTCATGTATAGATAGTATAAATACTTGGACTTGTGTTTTCTTGTCCCTTTATGAGAATTCAGTGCACTAACTACATGCGTTTTCTCTGTGCACTAAAGTTAGACCTCCCCTACATATTTCTCTTCTATTGTTAACATTGGTTTTATCCAGGACTTCCCACTTATTGAAACATGGGCCGAACACCCACGGATTGCTGAGCACTGTATGGCCAGAGGAAATGAGACAAATAAGGAGCCCTTGCGTCTAATTTGGGTCCAGGGGGTAGTTACAAAGAGGGGCTACTCTTACAAAGAAAGAGTGAAGCAAATTCTGAATAGCAGACTTTTCACTGGTTCGACCCCTCATTTTCTGGCTTAAGGCAACTTTGTTCTGAACATAAACTATTTCTCCATCAGTTGAGAGCAGAGTTGCAGGTAGTTCCCTCTTTGGTTCTCTATCAGTGGTCTACCACAAGCAAACCCTGCAGGGAACGAAGGGTTATGCCATTTGCATAATTGGAATAGTTGGCCCCCCATGGGCCAGCGTCTGTCTGGATGTCCACAGGGCCTCACCCCAGTGTGGACTGGGACTGCTGATTTTAGATGTCACAGTCCTAGAGAACAGGCACAGCACTGTTCCACAGGGCGGGCCGCTGAACACCCCACACAGGTGGGTGCTGGCTTGCCATGATAAAGTGGTAATGAGCACCTAATTATGGATAACTGCATATGGCAGGGTGCTCCCGCCTCTGCCAGTTCCCAGTTGCAGCTGGTACCTGAACAACTTCTACTTGTGGCAACAGGTTACTTTCTTCTTGAACTATCTGAGGGGGAAAGGCAGCGTGCCAGCACACCAGCATGGATTAAATTATCCCCAACAAGCCAGTGCCTGATTCCTGTTTCTTGAGGGCAGGATGGGGAACTTGACTAGTCATTCTCCTAATTATCCAGGGAGATTAGTTTGTGCACCCAGGCTATGGACTAATAATAATGTCCTCCATTTGGAGAGAGCCTTAGAAATATTTAGGCTATGCAGCCACACCCTCCTGAATTTCTGTGAAAAGCCGCCCGTGTGCTGATCTGTAACTGCAGCTCCCGTGCTCTTCACAGGTGCCTACTTGGAAAAATTACTTTGTGCACTAGTAAAAATATACATTTCCAAAAGTCTACCAGGACTATTAAATAGACTTAGGTTCTGCAGTGACTCCCCAGAATGAACTGAAGAAGTCACAATTCCCGTGGGCCATGATTTTCTCAACTGTAAGATGAGATAGGAAAGCCCGGGATCTAAGATTGTGCTTGTGTGATACTTTGCCTCCCGAGGTAAGAAGTCGCACTTGGCTGCTGTCCTCAACCAACTGCTAATTCATGTGACGCACTTGGTAGATTGATTTTTTTAAAAAATGCAACAAAGAATCTCTCCCGCCCTACAGTGTGTGTGTGTGTGTCTTTTTTATAATGTGATTTTGACACTCTTTTCATGGAATGATTGTGTCTGTATTCCCTCCCTTTGAATTTGGGTGGTCTTGTGATTGCAGTGCATTTGACACTGCTGGACTTCAGAGTTTAGGTCATAGAGTGTGATATAGCTTTCTCCTGGTTCTCTAGGGATGCTGACATTTAGAACCCTGCTCCCATGTGATGGGGAATCCCACACAGCCTGTGGATGTACAGAGGTACCATCTCACAGTCCTAAATGAGCACCAGCCCAGACCACCTTCGAAGTGGAGCTTGCAGCATTCTGTCAAGCTGCCCCGGATGATGCTCCATGCAGACCAGACTAGCTATCTCCACTTAGCCTTTCCTAAACTACAGTGTTGTGAATAAATGATTGTTGTTTTAATCACAAAAGTTTGGGATGGTTTGCTATTCAGCAATAGACAATTTATAGACCATATGACATGTGATATAGACTATATATTTGGGAAATGAAAATAAGATGGGTGAGTGAGATTGGGCCAAATTATGGATAATTCTCAGGTGAGAATTGCACTGATCTAATAGGCAGTGTGAATTGTAAGAGGTGTGACAGATGGAGGAGGTTAGAGATGATGGTGATGGTTAAGAGGCCACCACATTCATTCAGCATAAGTTGATGAAGTCCAGAATTAGGTCCATGATGGTAGAGAAAAGGAAGATGAGGCAGTTGAGGGGTTAAACCCATGAACGGGACTCATTTTTTGATTGAAAGTGAGCTGTGAGTTTGAGATTAAGACTGCCAAGGCTTTCAGCTCAGTTTATTGTAAGAATCCTGATACTCTTGGCAGAAATGGGAAAATTGGAAAACTGGCATAGGAAAATTTTTCTATTACTAACAGGTTGCATCAAGTTCAAGTCAACGTGAATTTACTAAGTGTTTCTGTAATGAAAGACATCTGACACCAAGCAAACACAGGCATCTGAAGCCATTCTGAAGAGAAAATGTTTCTGGAGGTCAGAGCATTGTCTGGGGCAGGCAGGATGTTAGTGGCATTTTTGGTGAATTTATTATGGTCCAGGCATTGGTTGCCAACCTTACAGTTTCGGAAACTTGTTCTTACAGCCTCCCGAGACTGAAGAAAAACACATTAATCAAACTCAAAAGACAGAGTAACAAAACCAGTGTTCTGATTCAGTTGTTTATAACAAGAGATGTCACCTGCCGGGAATACGCCACTCAGCATGACCAGCACATTCCTTCCTTACAGGCAAACCTACTTAGGAAACCAACTCATAATCAAAAATCTTGTTGAGAATGAAATCAAAAGGGGCAACAGTTAAAGTGGCTCTTTAGTCAGCAAGTTGAGCACGCATGATATTGTGTGTAGAATAATATGAGCTCCAGAAAGCCTGGAGTCAACCACATCCAACTGCCCAATCTCTCTCTCTGCCTCTCATCCTCTTTCTCTCCCTAGGCTTGCTCAAGGCTTCCCAGACACACTTTTTTTCTCTGTACTTCACTGAGGAATCGCCACAAATCCCTTGCTGAGCAACATATTTTGTTGTGAACAGATTACAGTACAATGCTTGGGGCCACTGTGCTCCTTCTTCCTAGTGTCTCTCTGATAACATTCATTGTATTACAGTTTTACTATACATACTAAATTGAAATTTGGGCTGGAGATTTAGCCCAGTGGTTAGAGTGCTTGCACCAAAAAGAGAAAGGAAAAAAGAAAAATTTGTGTCCACTAAATTGAAAGCCATCATTTTTTCAAATTGTTTCAATACTATATAATCATTCTGACAGTATCCAAATAGATCTATCTTAAAGATATCTAGACTAGAAACGTTCTGTGTAAAAGAGATTTCTAAGCCAAGGAATGAAGGCTTGAAAGGGCCCTCCAAGGAAAGTATATACATAGAAGAGAAACAGACTTGAGGCTTTGGCAATATCTAAAGTATGAGAATTATAATACACAAGCTCAGATATACCAGGGGAAGGGGCCAATGTGATAACAAAAGTCCAAGGGGTGAGAATTTCTGTGAGGGAGAAGCCAAGCATGGCCTGGGCTATTTTTGCAGACACAAGAAAGTCTGCCTTCAAACTTGTGATCCTCCTGTCTCAGCCTCCCAAACAGCTGGGATTATAGACATGTGAGTTTTGAAAAAAACAAAAAAAAAAATACTGGTTTAAAAAAAAATCCTGCCCTAGAATACAAAGTTTCTCTAAATTGCCTTTAGGTAATGGTCTGTTGTCATTTACATTTAGTTCCTTCCTCTCTATCTTAGTCCATCCAGGCTGCTATAACAAAAATACAATAGACAGGGAGGTTTATAAACAACAAAAATGTATTTCTCATAGTTTAGGGAGCTGAAAGTCTCAAACCAGGATGTCAGTATTGTCAGGTTCTGATGAGGGTTGTCTTCCACATCCTCTACCACTGACTTCTCATTGTGTCCTTCTATGGTGAGAAGGGTCTCTTTCAGGCCTCTTTTTAAAAAATTAATCAACTAATACATTAATAAATTGAAATGGGCAAATAATAATTGTGCACATTTTTGGCACATAAAATAATGTTTTGAAACCTGTGTACATTGTGGAATGACTAAATCAAGTTAATTCTCATGGGTACTACCTCACATGTCTATCATTTTTGGTGGTAAAAATCTACTTTCTTAGCAATTTTTTAAGAACACACTATATTGTCATTAATTGTAGTCACTATCTTGCACAATGGATTTCTTGCGCTTATTGCTCTAACTGAAAATTTTGTATTCTTTGACCAACATTAGATTTTTTTTTTTTATTAAAAGGGGAGGTAGCCCTCATTCTGTGGGCACCTCCTTCATGACCTAGTCACCTCCTAGTCTACTCACACTGGGAGTCACCATACACAGACATGGGAAACACGTATACAGACCACTGCACTCCTTAATTTGAAAAATTATAGTTTGGAAATGTCCAATAAAGCAACAAACTACGGGCTTCGGGTCTTGAAATAGATAACAAATTCAGTATTCCTTCATTTGGTGCCCAATAATAAAAACGTGGCGTTACCAATGGCAAGAAATGCACTGGGACAGGGCAGCAAGATGAGCTGGCAAAACCTAAACCTCAGAACAAATTCAACAATATCCTCGAAGTATTTTATTCCATCATTTTTAACACTGTTGCTGTAAGTAGCACCTGCTAATACTTTGCTAATGGTAGTGCTACTGTAGAGAAAGGGTTCAGCAAGACCTACAATACAAATATTTTTAAAATTAAAAATTAGTTAATTAAGATGAGTAAATAAAGTTATTTTCCTCTACAAAGTAGGACTTTTAGTCAAAACGTGCCTTTGGCTCAACATACAATCAGTTCTAACTGAATACCAGAAAAATTAGGAAATATCACAGATCCACAGCAGGCCAAAATATGGAATAAAAATATTTTTTAAGTTTGAAAAAAAAACAGTCTTTTAGGAATGGACAACAAAACTCCGTAGGTGGCTAATTTCTAGGACTTTTTCAAATGGTCCGCGGACTGTTTCTCAAAAGGAAACTATCCTCGCAATGCCAGCATGAATTACAGTTCAACTACCGTGATGAGATTCTTACATCCAAGTGAGACAATCAGGGAAGGACCACGCCGCATCTGCTACTGCTGGACTTCCGGAAAAGCTCATCAGAGGGGCTGATGCTCCCTTTATTTGGCAGACCTGAAGCTTTTTGAGATGCCCTCTCCGGTAGAGACACCGTCACTCCGGCTCCCTGAGTCCAGAGTGTTTTTCCCGTCCGTGCAGGCAATGCCTCAGAAGGGGGATACGAAACCGGAAGTGCATCTCAGTGGTAGAGCACTCGTCTGGCGTGTGGGAGGGCCTGAGTTCTAGTCTCAGCACCACACACACATACACACACACACACACACACACACACGCACAGAGTAGAGCCCTTGGCAGCCTGGGCTTTGTGGAGGCGAGCAGCAAGACATGCCCCTCCCCTTTCCTGCCTGCTCCTGCTCTTTCTTCAGTCCACTCCCAAATCCACCTTCCGTGTGGCTCCTCGCAGTCTTGAGGTCGGGACTCAGTCTCAGGCATTCTTGGCGAAGGTGCCACCTCATGGGGCACTCATTCCCATACAAGTGCTCTCTCCTGCTCGCAAATGTCTCTCTTGAATACGAAGGTGACCCGCGCGCAGTCCCATGATTTGCCGTGTTTTTTAAGAGCAAGGCAGTCTCCGAGCAGAGTCGAAGGCCCAAAGCAAGGAGGCTGGTTGCCTCGGGGCCGTGGCTTTCATCTGTGCCGCACTGTGTCGCCAGCCCCAGTTGAGTCCCTGCTTACGGAGGACCTGAGCCGCCGGAGAAGACGGTGGCGTTCCCGGAGGCAAAAATGCCATTGACAGGTTCCATCGGTAGCTGTCTTACAACAGCCTGTCTGCGTGCCAGGTGTGAGTTATTGTATTTGGAACAAGATTTAAAGCCAAATGTTATAACTGTCTCAATCACCAATTATTAAGTCCAAGTACCAGGTAGAGCATCACCCATTGTCGTTATAGAAAAGACACGCGTGACTGTGTTCTCGCAGAGACTCCAAAACGGCAGATGTCCGCCCGGCACCATCTGTCATAGAAGACGAGGCCCTGGATAGTACAGTATTTAGGAGTGCCGCCAACGTAGGACAAATGCGTGGTTCTTGTCTCAGGAATTACAGCAGCTGTGGTGGGAGTGTCTCTTCTTTTTCTGGTCTGACAGCCCCAATAAGACACTATTTCACTGCACAGTTCCTTAAGCCCCAACCTCCATGGAGGCATAGAGAGGTACCAGGATATTAATAGTCAGGTGTTTATGGTGGTTCATTCTCCTAATCACCCAAAGAAATGATGACTATTATTCTTACAGAAACTGAGACCAAATGAGGTGATATGACTTACTAATGAAGAGCAGAGTTGGCATTGAAGCCTCACGGTGAAAGCGTCAAAGGTGCCCAAGAATGCTAAGCACCTACTCATTCACCTCCCACAGGTTACACTCAGTTTAGTATAGTTCTCTGGTGTGAAAAGTGCATGGTGAATTTTTCTGGATAATTCCTAATTTTAACAGAGGATTTCTAAACTATACCCTGAGAGATTATAATTTAGTTGGTTTGTGGTGGGGTATTTTTAAGTCCTCCAAGAGATTCAAATACACAGTCATGATCTAGGTGCTCCTTGGATAGATACGGTCACAGCACTCTGGTACTTCTACTTTCTGTCCCATCACCGGTGGGCTCCCCCGTCGCTTTGGCCAGAAATCACAACTAAGGGGAAGTAGTGTTTCTAAGGCAGCTCTAGAAAACTTGCAAAGAAAGTGGAGAGTTTAAACTTATCCTCAGATGAGACAAGTCAAGAAGCCCTGTGGGACAAGGAAGAGTCTGTGAAGGCAAACAGTTCAGAACAGACAGAGAGTGGAGGGGAAAGAAGCCCTGAATTCAGTGAAGTGGCTTAGGGAACATCCTGTCATTTTGCAATGTCTTGGCTGACTTTATTATTGGTGAGATATAATTTAAAAATCACACTAACATTTTCTATCAACTCCTCCATCAATAGAGCAACAAATCACGCTTGGAATATATATTTAAGGGAGGGAATCATGTGAATGGCCTCTCTCGAGCATATAATATGTACCTGTTGTCCCAAGAGACAGGTGTCAAGGGAGCTGATAGCCTATTAAGGTCCGGCCTTCCCTAAATCTCACTGGTATACTGAACTATTTCAGGAGGTGACAGATACATTTGCTTATGAGCTGTATTTGTTTCCTATTGCTGCTGTAGCAGTGTCTTAGTTACTTTTCTCATTGCTGAGACAGACTACCCAACACCCAAAGTTAAAGAGGAAAGGTTTGTTTCGGCTCACAGTTTGTCCACATCTCGGTTGGTAGTCGGCTGGCTCTAAGGCAGGGTGGCATGGCAGAGGGCATCACAGAGGACAAACAGTCCATGGCAAAGCAGAGCAGGCCGAAGGCAACAAAAAAGTGAGTAGCAAAGCAGCTTCTTTCTGTCCCTTTATATTCCACCCAAGCTACCCACTTTTTGGGCAGTGCCAACCACACCCAGGGTGGCACATCCTAAATCCCAGCATCACATACACTCTAATCCAGCTACCTTCGAAACTCCCCACCTATGACCACATAAAGCTTTGGGGGATCATCTAGATACCACTACAACAAATAGATTATCATGAATTTAAAGCAATACAAACTTATTTTCTTACCTTTCTGGAGGTCAGAAATCTAAAATAGGTTATCAGATGTCTGTTTCTTCAGGAGGCTGCAGGAAGAAGCTGTTCCCTTGTCTAACTCAGCTTCGAGAGGCCACCCACATTCCTGGACTCTTAGCTGCATTATTCCTCGCTCTACTTCCATCCTCACATCTCCTCTGACTGACTCACCTGCCTCCCTCTCAGAAGGATCCTTGTAATTACCTTGGGCTCACCGGATAATCCAAAATTGTTTCCCTAGTTTGGTATACCTAATTTAATTTTATTTGCAAAATTGTTTTGACCATAAAGGCAATATAATCACAGATTTTGGAGAGGTGGACATGGACATCATTGGAAGCTATTGTTCTGCTCACCACAGGAACTCACTGGGGGAGAAATGAATGCAGATGTCTAATCGAGAGTCAGTGCTACTAGACATTTGTTCATGGATCGTGATGATCCACAATAATTACATTGGCAGGAAATCATGCCCAAAGACACCATAGGGCATTGTTTCATGGAAAAGGGGTATCTGTATAAGTGGCCTGGCAGTATGCCTTAGGCTAGGGCTAGCTCAGCAGTCTGCAGATCCAACTTCTCTGGCATGGGGTCGTGCTTTGGGAAAAATGTTCTGAGATATAAGTGGAATCAAAAAGAGCAACTTAATTGAGCCCAACTCAGGGGTCTATTAGGAACCTACACCAGCAGGAGTGTCACTACTGCTGTGGAGCTGTATCTACCAGATGATAGACGTGTCTGCCTCAGTGGCTCTGTGGAGTGGCCACTGCATCTGCTGTGGTAAGGACTGGTCACTGGTAGAAGAAGGGCTGACCCACAGAAAGGAGACACAGAACCTCTTGCTACCTGTGCTAATGGTAGGCACACAGCTGCATAGAGAAATCAATGGCTTGACCATATTTGCATTTCAAGGTGATGATGGGTGTGATGTCAGACCAGAAACCAGGATCTGCAAATCCATCTGATGGCGGCAACTCCAGGGTGAGAGGGCTTAGAGTTCAGAGCTGTGCCTCTCCACCTTCAATGTCACATGAGTCCCCAGAGAGTCTTGCCAGGAGGCAGACTCTGGTCAGTGGCTCTGGGGCAGGGCTGGGCTTCCAGGAGATGCTGATGCTGTGGGTTCCAAGTCGTACTTTGAATAGCCAGCGCTTGGAGCAGGGCTGGCTTCCTGGGCCTGTGTATGGTGCAATCACTCAGAACCTGGCACTTAAAAGGACTCCAGGCTTGATTTAAGGTTCCACTGTTACCATTTCAAAATTCTTATTTTTTTTCTTTTTTAGAGAAGTAGTCCACGTTTTCATTTGGCATTGGATCATGCAAGCTGTATGCAGTTCTGGTTTAGAATCAGAGCTAAATACTGGGCTCAAATTTTGACTCTGCCCCTTACAAATACCGCGTGCTATGTAAAGGTCCTTCATTACCTCCCATGCATCTCATTATGTTTGATCATAAATCAGGGGAATGGTCCCTGCTGAGAGGCTACATGCAATGACAAGCAGCCGCTGATATCACCCAGGCAGATACTGCTCCCATTACCAAAATTGCTGAGGCTAATTTGTGCCAATAGTACACTATTAGTATTAATATTTAATTTTAGTAATCACTTCCTCTGTAATCTCATTTAATTGATGTTAAAGCCTTGTGGTTACTTTTGTTTTAAGGATGATCTGGTGCCACTGGATTCTTAAAGGAAGTGAGAGCAACTTTTCAAAAGGAAAGTATAGAACCCCGAGCCATTTCCATATAACAGCTTCAGCCTCAATTCTTTCTAGATGTGGATTTCAAATCCCAACCAGGCTGCTGGCAGCTGCACCATCAAGATGTCGTGAATTGCTCTTGAGATATGCTGCCTACAGCCTCGGTCCTTTCTGGCCAGGTAATATAGAAGGTGTATCAGAGTCAAGGCAAGAAGGTGTAGGTCAGATATCTTCACAGTAAAAAATAAAGGTACATGTAATAAGTTATTTTTTCCTGTATGAAACAAAAATAAATACCAAATAAAGCATAGGAAAAGTAAAGTCGTAAATTCAAAGAACTTTAGTCAACAATATTCTGAAGCCACACATTGGTTAATTTAATGTCTTGCTATAATTTCTCCCTCTTTTTTCTGGTTTCTGATTTTCATGGAGCAATGTTCCTATAGAAAAGCTGCAAGTTGCCATCACGGTTCAGTGTTCCCCTCCCCACGGTGCGTAGTACAGCCTTTAGTAATTCTGTTGTATCAGCCGGTTTCAAAGAAAAAGTGTGTGCGGGGAATTAGTGTGGTCATTTAATATGTTAGCACAGTTGCTTTCAACCCTGGTTAAGCATTGAAATCAATTGGGTTTTTTAAAAACATACCAATGCAGGGCTGTACCCCCAAAGATTTTCATTCATTGTTTGGAGAAGTTCCAAATATTATCCTTTTTTAGAAACCTCTAAGATGAGTCTAAAAGGTAACCAGGATTTTACTTGGCAAGGTTGTTTTAACTGGGCCAATGCGCAAGTGTTAGTTCCCACTAGGAAAGAGCACAAAACCTGGACTCACGGGACCCTGGTTCAAATCCCTGGACTGCCCCATTCTAGCTGTGTGGCAATTTATTTAACCTCTCTGCCACAATTTCTTTATCTTATCAATGGGAAAAAGATGAGTGCCTCCTTCATAGGGTTACTATAAGAATTAATGAGTTTGAAAACATAGTATGTGATTCATAAAGAAGATGTACCATTATCTGAAAGTATTTTTTAATTACTTCAATTAAATGACTTAAGCAATTTGTGAGGTTTAACTTATTTTCTGATTCTAATTTTGGTGACTTTCTTGGAGGTAGTTTTCCTCCTCCCTCTGCGTCTCAATTTTCCTGTGTTGGTAGGGAAAAAAAGAAGAAAAGATGCCAGATTTTCTTTGAACCTCCTAGGACAGACTTTATTGCTAACAAGTCTGTTCAATTACAGCTAATTAGCAAGTGTATATTTTTCTTTTGCACAGTAGTGTATAGAAAAGCTTCTCATCATTAGCAGGGCTTAAGTTCCAAAGACTGTGATCCATGCAGAGAATTCGCAGTGGTGGAGGCCTCAAGATGATGTTGCGCTTGGAATCCAGGTCCGGCATCTGGATTGGGCTCTGGGGAAAGCCTATAAACACAGGGATCAAGTTAGCTACTTCAGAGCAAAAGTGCTCAAAGTGTGGTCTCAGGAGAAGCAGCATCAGCATCTCCAGGAATGGAGTGTTAGAAATGCCTATTTGGGGCGCCTCCACAGACCGAAAGAATCAGAAACTCTTGCGGATGGGGCCCAACAGTCTGTGTTTGACTTTTATACTGCTAAAGTTTAAGGAACTACTCTCTAGAAAATGTTGTTCAAATCTATAATTATATAGTTCTGTTTTTCCCGTATATTACAATGAGAAACTCTCTCTAGCAATTCCCACTGTACTCTTACCTTTAACCTTTGAAAATGTATTTCAAAAACTGGCACAAAGTAGAACTATTCTAATTTTACTTAAAAGTGTTAGTTAATGACTCATTTGATTGACAAGATTGGACAATGTCTAGTTTGATTAATTTATCATCAATGTCCCTTCAAATTCTTTCAAAGGTGCTTAATTAAATATTTATAACATCATAGATTTTCCCTTTCAGATATGACCTTCTATGTCTCTTCTACTTTTTTCTCTTTTTAGCTTCGTTTATTATTTTTGAGGGATTTATGGCTTATAAACATAATGTTATATTTTATTGATTTGTTTCAGTTTTGGGGGGCTGAAAGATCCTAAAGAGTCTCTCATAACCTTTACCAATATGTTGACACTTAGAAATCATGGATAGCCAGGAAATAAAAATACAGCATTAAAAAACCACAAAAAACTGAAATAACAGCGTGAGCTGGATTAGCTCATTACGACCTGTGTATTAGCACATTTTTAATGATTTTTTTTGGCCTGAAAATGATCTATAATATATTAAATTAATCAAAATAAAATAAGTAGTCATTAAAATGATGAGCCTTACATAGTGTATTTTCAAATATAACATTGTTCTCTCACCCTTAGCAAAAAACAATTTAAATCAGCTCTTTTTATAAAAAGACAAGTCTCAGGGAAAATGTCATCCAGAAGCAAATATTGTTAGAACTATACCTTTATATTTGTGGTTCTAGTACTCACTGCAGTATATTGGTATCATATTTCAGTTTCCTCTTAAAACTTTTAAAAATATCTTATTATTAATGAGTATTTACCCATTAACACCCTGAAAATTTGAGATTTAAATAATATTGAATGTGATATTTTATTAAAAAATGATATTCAGATTGACATAATTGACAATGCTTGGCTTTTATGACTTCCACCAGTGGATTTCTGCACAATTCCTGAATGTACAGTTTTACCTCAGTTCATGAAATTAATTTATTCTATGATTTTGGAAAAGATGCCCACATTTGTGTTTGTGTGGGTAAGATGGCCATGATTGTGTTTGTCTCCCAATTCAGAATTTGCAAACAAAAACAAAATTTTGCCAAATGCTTCTGTTGGCGAACCAAATTATTTGGAAACAAGTGTTCATGAACTAAGGTACCACTGTATACTATATATTATCTTAAACATTTAAGTATATAGGCTATGTTCCAATATTGATCCCTTTGGGGTTTGGGAAAGAATTATATGTAGAAAAGTGTAGTTTGTTTCCAAAGGATTCTGTGGAATTTGGCAGAAATATACAATCCTTCGGTTGGAATTCTGCTATAATGGTGATACCACTTTACATCTGTTTGATGTTTTATAGTGTCCAAGACCTTCCACACAGATCCACTAAACAACCTCAGGAATGTGCAGGGCAAGTATTACCGCTCATTTTTCTGATATGAAAATGATGAGATGAGAGAGTTGACTCTTCAGAGCTGAGACAGTAACAGGGGCATCTTCTTTATGGTCCTGGAGATCGAACACAGAATCTGCACTGAACTACACCTCCAGCCCTGTTTTAGTTTCTTATTTTGTGACAGGGTCTTGCTGAATCATTAAATTGGCCAGACTGGGTTTAAACTTGTGATCCGCCTGCCACAGCCTCCCAAAATGCCTAGTTTAACAAGGGCTTCTGATGCAGAGAGAGTTTCTTATTTCCCACAATTCTTGTTACACCAAGACATTCCACCAAAATCAGAAGCAGCTCCCTAATGCGTAATGAAACATAACTTCAATAGACAGATGGCTGTGACACCACTGCAAAATTTGTCCATTAATTGGCCATCCAGAATGAGAACTAGAAACTTTTCTCAGACAACTTCAAATTTCTGTGACTAAATTGCTATTTCTACCCTATCCT
Organism: Hystrix cristata; assembly: GCA_004026905.1. Taxonomy (NCBI): domain Eukaryota; kingdom Metazoa; phylum Chordata; class Mammalia; order Rodentia; family Hystricidae; genus Hystrix; species Hystrix cristata. The sequence continues at coordinate 404 of PVJO010008709.1, read as the reverse complement.
ACCATTACATGAACATTAGTCAAGTATTCTTTAACCCACTGATAAAGGAAAATGGTACCTTCTGAATTTGGTTAAAGGTTCCAGATAAGGCTTTAAACTGATAAGAACACTTCTTGGCTGGGAATTTAGCTCAGTGGTTAGAGTACTTGCCTCACAAGCGCAAGGGCCTGAGTTCGACCCCAGCACCAAGGGAAAAAAAAAAAAAAAGAACACTTCTTGACTTCTGAGGGGCTTTATGTGAGAGAAGACGACCTTGGAGGAGCAAGGTATCAGGGATAGGTCAGGGTGGGGCTTCAAGTGGAAGAGGGAAGTCCTGGGGAAGCAATTTCTTTCTTATGTATCCAGCATCTATGGAACCTGCTAGGCCAAATTAACAAAGCACAGGATTAGAATGGAGCCTCACA
>PVJO010008708.1:5612-73841 GCA_004026905.1 Hystrix cristata | reverse complement strand
TCTTCATTTGCCTCCCAGTATCAGCAAACCTGGTACCATGAAGGACCAAACAGCCTGAAGGTAGCTAGATTGTGGATCGCTAATTATTCATTGCCCAGGTAAGCAGAGTGTCTAGAAGAAGAAAGAAACGTATTCTTTTAGGAACAGAGGATTGGCTTTATTGTGTTGGTAGTTATGCGAGATTAAGTTACAGTTATGTGCAAACGCTCGTTGGCCACCCCTTTGCTCCTAGTAATAATGCTTTTGTGTCGCAGGGCAATGAAACGCTTGGAAGAGGCCCGTCTCCATAAAGAGATTCCTGAGACAACTAGGACATCCCAGATGCAAGAGCTGCACAAATCCCTCCGGGTAAGATATTCTCAATGATTGTCCAGTATCTTATCTTACTAGATTTTCTACTTCTATCATTGAGTAAAGGTAAAGGCAGCTACAGTTGTTTGTCTCTGCAGGAGTTGTTGCAGCGTGGGCGGCACCATCAGTTAAGGTGCAGGAACCTGCTGTGCTTCGTATTCAGCACAGGCTGATGGTTCTACTCTTGACTGCATTCTTTTTGTATGTCACACCTTTGTTTTAAATCACTCCAGGGTTTTCTGTTATATGTAGCTACAAAGAAACTAATAATAAGACTAGAAAACAGCTAAATTTACAGATGAGCCTTGATTGCATTTGTTCCTTAACGTGTCTTCTGACAAAAGCCTAAGAGTCTTGGGGTGGGTTAAAACTGAAACAGAGGTAAGTAGGTAGGTTGGTTGGTGGGCAGGTTGGTGCAAGAGCCAAAGAACTGTTAAATTAGCCTATTAATGATCATCATTTGTCTTTTTTTTTTTTTAAGTCTTTGAATAATTTCTGCAGCCAAATTGGGGATGATCGGCCTATCTCCTACTGTCACTTTAGTCCCAATTCCAAAATGCTGGCTACAGCTTGTTGGTAAGTTCCATTTTACAGTGACATTTTACTAAATGGGGGACAGGCTTAGGAAAAAAAGGTGTAATTTGTCTTAGCTATTTCTTCTTCCTCTGCCTTTCATGGTCACACCAAACTACAAATGCTAGGGCTCTACCTGCTGTATAGTAAGGCATAGACTTAGTTTAAATGTTCTTATTGTTGGCCAGAACCCCCAGAGACCCAATGGCATAAGCAGTGTGTCATGTTCTCAACACTGGCACTTTGGAGATAGTGAGTTTATAGGACAAATTCTGTGATCTAGCTAAGATACATAATCCCTTGAGCTTCAGTGTTCATATCCGTAAAGCATTTATAAAGCATTTTGCCTTGATGGTGTCTAGCATGCAATAAGAACTCAGTGAATGTTCATTAATGGTTTTATCTTTGTTTTCTCCCTACTACCACATATGCAGAAAACCCGTAGGATGTTATAACTTTGTTGTTTTATTTTGGTTTTGCTTTTTTGCGGGGAAACTCAGCTGTCTAGTAGGAGAGGAAACTTACATGAATGCACAGAAACTACTTAACTGGCCAGAAATTGAGATGGTGGTTCAAGAAAAAGCCAAGGAAAAGCTGGGAATGGTGGTGCACACTTGTAATCCCAGCACTTGGGAGGTGGAGGCAGGAGGATCACCTTGAGTTCAAGGCCAGCCTGGGCTACATAGTGGGACCCTGTCTCGAAAAAAAAAGTCAAGGATCTGTGCAAATCACTCCACCTCTCCCAGCCTCAGTTACCTTAACTCTAATTGAAAGGAAATTTCTTAGGAAATTTCCAAAATAAAGTACTTTTTTTTAATTTAAGTACTTTGTAGGTAGCAAAATCCAATTCAGATTTGAGGTAGTATCATTTTTAATAGGTAATTTGTCCTGTCTTGCCTCACAGTTTGATCCAAAAGTCAAGAAGAGTAGCAGCTTGTGCACATTACAGTTCAGTTGAGGCCTCTAGTTGCCTAAGAACTGGCTATAGCTCTTTCTTCTGTATCACTTCGCATTACAAACCTTTTCTTTTTTCTGTCTGCCATTATGAAGTGTGTAGGAGGTGAGAAGAGATTGTCCTTTATTAATGTTACCAAGATACCTTTTCCTTCCCAGACCAATCCTGGCTGAGATGCTTTCCTTTGTATTTGATAGGAGTGGGCTTTGCAAGCTCTGGTCTGTTCCTGATTGTAATCTCCTTCACACTCTTCGAGGTAAGTTAGAATCTTGTTTAGATCACAGTCTTTTTCTCAGCATAAACTCTGTTAAGCAGTAAAACTGCCTGACACTCAGACTGAAGTACATGCAGCATTGACTTTTTTTAAAAAGTACCCCCTCCAGGTTGGTCTTGAACACATGATCCCCTTGCCTCATCCCCCTGAGTAGCTGAGATTAAGGGTATGCATTGCCAATTGATTCTTGATTTGATTTCACATGATTTGGTTCTCTTTGACCACAAGACCAGACTATAGTGACTTCATTACAGCTTTTACCTCATGTCCAGCCACACTCTTGGCATTTTTCCATTGTTTAAACCAAAAAACACAAGTTTTTTTGCTTTAGTTTTTAGATTTAAATATTCATTTTAAATACTTCTGTTTTAATAGTTGACTAGTCACTTTAATATTTTATATGTTCACACTTGTTCCCTAATATATACTTATTTGTATTACAGTACTTGTCGTAGTCTGTATTTTGTATGTAGATTATAAAAAGGCAAGAACTCATTAACTTTCATCTCTTACTTTAGGTCATAATACAAATGTAGGAGCAATTGTGTTTCATCCCAAGTCCACTGTCTCATTGGATCAAAAAGACGTCAACCTGGCTTCTTGTGCTGCTGATGGTTCTGTGAAGCTTTGGAGTCTTGACAGGTACTGCCATTCTCAGTCCATACTGCCGTCCCTGAAGTAGTAGGTGATTGGCTGGCCCTCAGGACCTCAGGTTAAGAATCTGGCATTAACCCCAGAGATAATTTAGGAATCAATGTAATATAGTGTGAAAATAGAGTAGAGATATCTTTCTTAGACCTTTTCTCACCACCAGAGATGTGCCAGGTTTTTCTTACATGTTAACTTTGGGGCTCAGTTTTTTGTCTCTAGCATGGTAGCTACTGTTCCTGGCTCCAGTTATTCTGGAAAGATCTACCCTCTGCACAGTAGATTAACACTGGAAAAATACATTGGTAGAAGACAGATACTAGTCCTGGCAGCCTATTGGCTGTTAGCACACAGTCACAGGGGAGAGGAAAGCAAGGTTCTCTCTGGCAGTATTGCCAAGGAATACTCCTGCCACCAGCATCATCCTTTTCCTAGGATGTATTTTCCAACTACAACAGGTTTTTTTAAAATGCATTTATTTTTACTAGTCCCTCCAAGGTTTTGGAAGCACCTTGTTGGCTAAAATATGAATTCAGTTGCTTAGTTTTCTTTCTTTGGGAAAACACAGGAAGGTTTTTATTCCTGAGTTTTTTAAAGAGCTAGTTAGCATCTCCACTCCTTGCCAGACTGGGTCTTACCTACGAGCACAGCAAGTTTTAATTGGCTTTGGTAATACTTAGCAATGTTTATTCCCCTAGAGCTCTGGTTAGTTCTGTGTGTGCACATTGATAAAAGTTCCTTTTTTAATTGCCCTCTTTAGAGTTCATGTTTATTTCCTTCACTGGTGTTTCAGCTCTTTCCTCTGGTTGCTGGGTAGCAGAATTTAATGATTCTCAAAAAGAGGCAAAGCCTCTGTCTACGTAGCAGTTCCTTTTTCCATTTGCATCTTTGAATTGTGTAAGATTTGAGTAGGATTTATCTGTAACTACTTGCACCAAAACTATTTAATTTCTGTATTCTATCTTTACCAAAATATGTTTGCTTTGGTGTAGAGTGTGCCTATTGGGCTAAAGTACCTTATTTTTCTTTAATCCTCCATGGTATAGCATTAAGATTTTATCATCACAGTGAATTGAAGATAGTAGTCAGTTTGCCCTGTAGGTACATGAAATTATCCTATATCTTTTAAACCTGGCAAAGTGGCCTAAATTATTGTTATCCCTAAATGTGGAAGATTTTATTTGTTTTGTCTTTGCTGTTCTGGGTGTTGAATCCAGGCCATGGGAGGCAAGTGCTTTATTACTGGGCTCCTCTCCCTCAGCCCTAATGTTTTAACGAATTCTAAGTGTAGTTACAATTCAGTCTCTCCACTTATGCAGAGTGGCTTTGTCTGTGCAACAGTAAATAAATTCTGTGAATATTTGCAGGTCTTACAAAAGTGTTCACTTGTATATGTTTGGTTCCTTTTCAGTGATGAACCAGTGGCAGATATCGAAGGCCATACAGTACGTGTGGCCCGAGTAATGTGGCATCCATCAGGACGTTTCTTGGGTACAACCTGGTAAGCTGCCCCATTACTGTCCTAGTCGTACAGGCCTGGGTGTTTTGTTAGCTCTGTTTAGTTATCTGTCAGGTAAATTTGTAGAGCTGAAATCTTCAGGTAGGAGGACTTCCTTGGGCTGCAGTGAATCCAAAGAATGTGTATGATATGGCGAGGGCTAAGCGTATTTGCTTTTAAATTGCCGTGAGTGATTTGGAGGTGTACTTTTTCCCCCTACACATAGTATTTAATCTCTACCAACAAATCAGTTTCCCTTTCTGGTTCTGTAAGTTCAGTGAGACTAGGATCTATGAAAGAACTTTTTCTTTGAGGTGATTAACATACAATGGAATGGATATTTTTTAAGTTTACAGTTTGGTCTTCTCAAATGTATACCACTTGTGTCACTCACACCCCTGTCAATATACAGAACCTTTGGTGGGGGCGTGGTGCTGGGGATCAAACTCAGGGACTTGTGCTTACTACACAAGTGCTCTACCACTGAGCTAAATCCCCAGCCCCAATATAACAAACATTTCTATCACCCAAGAAAGTTCTGTCCTTCTTAATCTGTTCTCCCATTCCAGAGTAACCACTGATCTGATTTCTGTCATTATGAATTCTATCAGTTCATACTGTATGAACTCATTTGTGTCTGTTTTTTTTCAGTTAATGGAATACATTTAATCATTTCTGTTGTCGAATGTGTCAGTAGTTCCTGTTTATTGCTAAGGAATAGTTTGTAGTGTGTGGCACAGCTTATCCATTCTTGTGTTGATGGACACTTGGGCTTGTTTCCACTCTTTGGCGAGTCAGACTAAAGCTGTTATAAATATTCTTGCGCAAGGCTTTTCACGGGCATGTGCTTTCCTTTCCCTTGAGTAAATACCTTGGAGTACAATCGCGGGGTCATAGAGTAGATGCGTGCTAGCTTTCTTTAAACCTCTGAGCAGTTTTTCACAGTGGTTGTATGAAGCAGGGTTCTGGCTGTTTTGTTTCCTTCTCAACATCAGGTGTTGTCAGTCTCACCATTTTGCCCAGCGTAAAATCAACTGTGTATTGACATCTTAGGGTTTTTTGTTGTCGTCATTTGTTGTATTGCAGTACTGGGGATTGAGCCCAGTGGCTCTGCACTTTTTTTATTTCTTATTTTTGAGATAGGATCTTGCTCAATTGCCCAGGCTGGGCTCACACTTGCAGTTCTCCTGCCTCAGCCTCCAGAGTTTTGGGATTATAGGTATGCACCACCACACCCAGCATTTTTTTTGTTGTCGTTGTTTTTTGTTTTTTGAGACAGGATCTCGCTATGTAGTTCAGGCTGTCCTTAAACTCCCTATGTAGCCCAGCCTGGCCTCCAACTAAATGGCAATCCTCCTGCCTCAGCCTCCTGAGTACTGGGATTACAGGTGCGTGCCACCACACCTGGCTTCACATCCAGTTTTGTTACTAATTGTTATTACCCTAGTAACTATTGGAATTGAATACTTTGTCACATGGTTACTGATCATTTGTATATCCTTTTTTTGTCTTTATTTCCACGTGCCTCGCCAGTTCCACCAGCGTGTATCGAGGAGGCTTTTCTTTCTCTGTTGAAATTGCATTGGTGTCCTTGTTGAAAACAGTTGACTGTGTGTGTATCCAGGTCCATTTCTGTACTCTCTGTTCCCTTCCATTGATCTGTATGTCTGTTTTGATTTCTGTATGCCCAACGTCCCATTTATATAGAGTCAGTGATGACGAGATATAGCAGTGGAATGAAGAAGAAAAAAGACAATAGGATCTTTGCTGGACTGTATAAATTTGCTACTGGAGGGATTAATAGGTAGTCTGTGGTGTCCCAGTTAGTGCCTAAGATAGATAGGTTTAGTTGTTGAAGCATTGTATTTTGCTAGAAGTGGAATTTCTCATTAATATGGTTGAATGGCTTCATAGGCACAAGTTAAGCTAGTTATTAATAGTACCTTGTAGAAGTTGAGTTGACTGTGCTTTTTTTTGTTGTTTTTTTTTGTTTTTTTGTTATTTTGTGTTTTTTGTGGGGGTGTTGGGGATCGAACTCGGGGCCTCACACTTGCTAGGCAAGTGCTCTGCCACTGAGCTAAATCCCTAACCCCTTGTTTTTTTTTTTTAAAGCTATGATCGTTCATGGCGCTTATGGGATTTGGAGGCTCAAGAGGAGATCCTGCATCAGGAAGGCCACAGCATGGGTGTATATGACATTGCCTTCCATCAAGATGGCTCTTTGGCTGGCACTGGGTGAGGCTTCGACAAAACCAGGGGCAGCTCAGTAGTCTCACCTCTTATATATGTCTTCTTCCACAGAGAACTAGATTCAATGTTTATGTATTATTTCATCAGGGGACTTGATGCATTTGGTCGAGTTTGGGACCTGCGCACAGGACGTTGTATCATGTTCCTAGAAGGCCACCTCAAGGAAATCTATGGAATAAGTTTCTCCCCCAATGGGTAAAATGAGCTTGCTGATTGAGGGGTTGAGAGGGTTCTTGTTTAGACGGTACTCTTTGTTTCTAACTGTTAATGCATCTGATCTACAGCTACCATATTGCAACTGGCAGTGGTGACAACACCTGCAAAGTGTGGGACCTTCGACAGCGGCGTTGCATCTATACCATTCCTGCCCATCAGAACTTAGTGACTGGAGTCAAGTTTGAGCGTAAGCTTTCCTCCTGTTTTATGCCTAAACATCAGACAGGGATTGTGCTTCCACGGAATGCAGGCCAGGCTTAAGCCTAGCTTAGAAGTGGAACGGGATATAATTTGATCTCTGTTAAAGGAGCAAATTATAATTCTGTTCCATCATGCCATACCCCTAAACTAAGCTGTGGGAAAGAATGCTACTTGTTGCCAGGAGGTAAAGACTTGAGGAACAAATGCTTCATTCTTTCCTCCATGGACATTCTTAGCACTGGATCATTATTATTACTCTGCACGATTATCTACCTGCGAAAGAGCCTAAAGTTCTTAATAGTGTTACTTTTTTTCACTTTGCCTGTGTTTGTCCTCTTTTCCTAGAAACCTAGTAGGAATATAGAATCAGCATGTTGGGTCTTTCTGAATGTAGAAATACCTTCTTTTTCAAAATAATATATTTAGGCAGATTTTTATGCTTTTTTTTGGTTTTTGTTTGTTTTTGTTTTGGGGTTTTGCTTTTTTGGTTTTTTTGGGTTTTTTTTTTTTTTTTTTTTTTTTTTTTTTTTTTTTTTTTTTTTTTTTTTTGTTTTTTTTTTTTTTTTTTTTTTTTGGCTTTTGTTTTCTTAAGCTCCTTTGAATATTTGAATTCTTCAAATGGTTCCCCTCCTTCTCTTCCATAGCTATCCATGGGAACTTTTTGCTCACTGGTGCCTATGATAACACAGCCAAGATCTGGACCCACCCAGGCTGGTCCCCATTGAAGACTCTGGCAGGCCACGAAGGCAAAGTGATGGGCCTAGACATTTCTTCTGATGGGCAGCTCATAGCCACTTGCTCATATGATAGGACCTTCAAGCTTTGGATGGCTGAATAGGCAAGGCCACGGGAGAAGAACTCACCTCAAGCTGCCCCTTAGGAACTATTTTCCTCAAAAGAAAAGAATTGATGTATTTTATTTTGTTCTATCATGTTTTCTGCCAATTACCACGTATTGATGCTCAGTAGAATTGATTTTCATGTCAACTCCCAAGCAGGCAGCCTAGTCCCTAGGTGTTGGCAAACCCCTTTCATGGTTGAAAATTTAATTCTCATCCTCAGCCTTGCCACTTTTGGTTGAACAATGCCAGACCTGATAGCGAGCCCCTTTCCTCTCCTTGAGAATGAGAAGTGAGGCAGCAGACTGCTGCTAAGCTGGTGATCATGCAGGAAAGACCGGATGCTTCCTGATGAATTCACTTGGAATGCTGACTGCATCAGGAAACTCAGAACCAAACGTTGTTTTGGTCAGAAGATGTCTTCCATTTTGCCTTGAAGTCGGACATCCTCCCTGTTACCCTAAAGCAAGACCATTGTGTCAGGATTCAAAGAAATTTTTGGAATTGTACGGCTTCCTTTCTGTCGGTTATTTAAAGAATGTACTTTATGTATTAAAGGGTACTTCATGTCAAAGTAACTGGGAAAAAGTGCCTAATGGGCATTGCTAAACATGAATTTTTTTTCTTTCTTACATACTTGCTAAGAGTAAAATCCTACCATTAAAAAAAACCAAACTATTCCTTAAAAACTTATTTTCTAGGGGCCTGGGGATATAGTGATGGAGCATATGAAGCCCTAGATTCAATCCCCAGCATCAAAAAAAAAACCAAAACCACACTTAAGCATGCTCTGAATCCTAGCCATTAGTCCAAGAGGTCCTTTTTTTCAGTCTAACAGTTCAGATGTGGATTACTCCAAGTTCTGTCTCCTGGATAATGACTCTGTTCTCCTTTTAGAAGGCAAGGGCTGTTGGCCTCATGGGCCAGACTGATAACTGTATGTGGACTCCATGATTCTTATTCATCAGTTGTACAGTGATTACCTCCACCTCTTTCCACCCCAGATACATGTCTTCTGGGCTATGACATTACACAGTAAATTTACACACAAGTAGAGAAATTTGAAAGAAGAAAGAGTACATATAGAAGAGAATTAAGGAAGGGCTTTAAAATAGCTTCTCCTTGAATGTTCAAAACCTGTTTTATTTGCTGTTCCAGAGAGATTAAGGATGACCTTGCTTCTATTTTGCAAATTATGAATGTGTGATTGTAGCTGAATGTACTGTTTTTAATCTGATTTCATTTATAACCAAATAGTTGCATTTCCTGCATAGTTGCTAAGGTTCTGAATTCTCAAGTCTACCCTCTGTTGGATACTTTGAGTTCTCCTTCCTTTATGGTTTGCCATAAAAAGAAACTCTTTCATTACCATTTTTGTAGTATGTGTAAAATAATGACGGACATTGGTATATTAGCATGCAACTCTATGTAGTATGCTAACAAAGGTTTTAGTTTCTCATGTTTGAATTTTAGCATTAGTTCCTTTAGACTTGTCCTTTGTTTTTTGGTGGTTCCGAAAGGGTAGCATTTAGGCAAAAATGTGTCATCTAACCTTTTGGCAGAATGTCTGGTGGAATAACCGTTTCTTCAGACATCATTGTAAGACGTGGTTTGCTGAGAAACCCAAAGCCAGATGTCATATTTCATAATGACAATCGAAGAAATCATGACATCGTAGCCACCAGTTAAGGATACTTACTTCTTGCCTACATAATGTACCAGGTACATTTAAACATTTTGTTTGACCCTCACAATCATACTAATTTATTACTTTTTTACAAGCAAAATTGATGCTTAAAGAAGGAACTTGCTCAAAATTACCCAGTTAGTGGTGGAACTGAATTTGAGCCCTGATCTGTTTAAACATTTGTGATCTTATGAAGAAATTCTATAGGGCTGAGTGCCCGGGCTGCCCCGGCAGTGAGGCCGTTACAACAGTGTGGCCTGCTTCCTGGGTTTTGTAATGCTACCCTATCAATAAGTTACTGTCTGACCTCATGCCAAGTGGAGTTAATTTCCCTGTTGCTGCCTTGTGGACTTATGAACAGCCTTGAGCAGCCTAGCGTGTTATTCAATAGGATGACGATCTGCATTTTGGGATAGCTGACGCTTGAGTGTAGCAGCAGGTCTATCTTCCCTCTCTGAAATAACTCAGACCTGTATCTTCTTATTTGGGTGGTATATCAACCACTCCAAGAATAAAAGTTCTACTTAGGGTGAAAGAACTCAACCACTTATTAGCAAGGTTGCCTTGAAGACAGCTGAGCTTTCAGAGCCCGAGTTTCATCAATAAAATGGGAGTGAAGCTCACTTAGACCAGCAGGCCACACTGCAGAGGCAGATGTCCCCTTCTGGGCATCCCCCGGCTCCTCTGTGCCCTGTACTGAGCAGCTGGAGCCTGCCCCTCTCAGACAGTGATGGTGAGATCACTGCCTCACTTACTGGCCACAAAGTTAAAGAGCAAAGATGTGTAAAGAAATGAAGTCAGTGGGGAGAGGCTGAGTCCCACTGTCAGTGTAATTATCTTTGATGGCGCAAATGGAGAGAAAGATGCTGGTCCCTGGCGGGATACACAGGCAGCCTTCCGATTTTGTAATGGAGAATTTTTCTTCACTTTGGAGCTTAAAACCATTTTGTTTTACTAAATGCAAGAAATACAGTGTGGCTGTTTTGAAATAGATATTAAGACCCTCTAAGAGGAATTTATAGAAGGTAGTCCCATTAAAAACGATTTCAAAAGTAAATAAAACTGACTCAAGTTCTGCCCTATGATAGTTTATTAATACAGTTTTTAAAAATTCAAAGTGTTATTTTTTTCATAATTGTGATGGTGTATGGGATGAAACAATCCCACATGGGGATTGTTTCAGAGCGCTGAGCTACTAGGCCAGGTTAAAATCAGGGAAGCAGAAATCAATTTTGGACACTGAAGGTGGCAGTCTACCAAGCAGCAATCTGATCATTCATATTCTAGTTCCTTGGTTCCTGGATTCTGTCACGTAAAGTGAAAACCAAAGTCCCCTACCTACTGTGGCCTGGCATGGGAACTAAGGTTTTGCCTGTCAGGAGTTTGCCTTAGCTTTTGAAGCCAGAATTACAGTACTTGCAGAACGGGAGTCCGTGGTCTGCCCTGTACCCAGTCTAGTCGGGGCCTCTGCACCTACCAGCAGGAATAAAGACCTAGTCCTCCAAATTCCAGATTCTTAATTCACTGATCCTGACTCCTTTCATCTTTAGAGTCTTGCTTCACAATACTCCATGTGTTGCATGCTGACAAAAGGTTGTCTTGTGTAAGAAGCCACTGAATGAATGTCCACTCCCTGCTGCTAGGGGCCATCTGCCACCCCTGGATATCTTACCTTTTCTTTGTGCACCTGCCAAGTTTTTGTGGAATGAATGAACTAAAGAATGCAGACCATTTTACTGGGTGGGACTGGTAGCAAGACATCCAAATAGAAAGCTGAAAAAGTAGTTAAGCACATTTGCCCACACAATTGAAACTCGCTTTCCAAAATTTTTAGGAAGGCATAATGAAAAGAGCAACTCATCAAAACACGAACTGAGTCCAAAGCAGCTCCACTGAGAAACTAACTTGCTGTTTGGGCTAGGCAGGTTCCTGGATACCATTTTCCAGACCTTTGGCACAACTTGCTGTGTGACTCTAGCCATAGAACCACCTCTGTCCTCCGTGACCGGATGGTTCACACCGGGAAGTCTCAGTGTTCCCCAGCACTTCAGCTTTTGTTTTCCCTTTTTTTTTTCCCCCCTCATGATAGTGAGGCCTTCTCTATTCCCAGGAGCAAACACATGGCCTAGCACCGATCCCTGGATTGTGAAATGAGCAGTACTACAAAGGAGGACACCACCAAATGAGACTATGCAGTCTCCATGCCCAGCAGCTTGGTTCCTTGTCCCTAAACAGCGCTCACCCCACACCCCAAAGGAACTGCTTGGTCCAAAAGATGGAGAAGATGAGCAACAGAGTGACACTGAGGATGACAGCCATCAAGTAGGCAAAGATCCGGAACTGAGGGTTGCGGAAACATTCCCTCAGAGAGTAGCGGCTGGGGATGGGGATGGGGATGGGCCTGGGTCCGGCGGCAGGGGCCGTGTCCTGGGGGGGCCCAGTCTGGCTCACAGGCTCGGGGCCAAGGTCCAGCGTGTAGACTTGAGGCTGGCGCAGGAAGTAGCGGCTCTTGGGCTGGTCCTTGAGACAGAGCTGACGTCCTTCCAGGATGACGTGGTGGGGCTCCAGGCGGAGTAGGGTCAGCATGGCTGTGTCCGTGGGCAAGTCAGTGACTGGCTGCCCTGAGGCCAGGACGGTGGGCTGGCGACAGAGTGGGCAAAGCAAGCGGCGCCGGGCAGGAGTCACCAGGCTGAGGTGGGCCAGGCATTCCACACAGAAAGAGTGGCAACAGTCCAGCACTTTGGGGGTGTGGAATGTGTTGTTGAAGGGGTTCCAACAGACGGGGCACTCAGCCTCGAGCTCACGGCCCTGTGGCTCAGCCATCCTAGAGCACATGCTGGGAGGCCTCCCAGGGGTTGTCCTGGCAGAGAGGAAGGAGCACAGTCACACCCATGAAGCTCTGTCCCTGTGCTTGGTCTGAGCTGAATTCTGTGGCGCTTCAAAGGTATCACCCACACTTTTCAGATGAAGAAGCTTGGGTTCAAAAGAGTTTTGTCCCACATCATCCAGTTCCTAAGCCTCAAAGTTCAATCTAAGCTACACAGCTGCCCCTCTATCAGTGGAAGGCCTAAGTTGACCCCACCAAGTCCTGAGTGAGATGGCACTGGTGGGGAAAGTACCAGCCTGTGGTGGTGCATAAAAGTGCCCCCTGTGCTCAGTGTTTGCCCTTGGCTGCCCCAAGTCTAGGGAGAAGGAGGCTGAGACACATTTGGTGGTTTTTGCTAGACGACAAATATTTCTTTCTCTGCTATAGTATCTCAAATCCCTGACCAGGGCAGACATGGGCTTTGTGAATTCCCTTGTCTGTCCTCCTCCGGGGACAAATGCCAGGCCCTTTTCCCCTCCTTCCCAGGGGCTACAGGGTCAATCCTCCAGAGTCCCCTCACCCAGTCTTCAAGACTGACCTGATAAAAGGGACCCTGCTAAGTCTTTTTCCCCTTGACCTAGAAGCCTTGGGGAGTCCTTCTGCCCAGGTCCCTGGATCAGCCCTTCCGGAATCTCTTCCCAGTAGTACTGAGTCTCCCCTCACTCCTCCTCCCCACTATTTCATCCTGGGAGACCTCCAAGAGACCCACCTGGGCTTCCGAGGGCTCCAGGTCGGGCAGACTATTCTGACGGGCTGAGGCTCTGAGCTCTCCCTCTCCTGAGTCTGCAAGACTTTGGGAAATTGCCTTCTCACCACCAACCTGGAGGCCGTCTCCATGGCAGCACACTCCCAGCACCTGGAGCTGCCAGGTGGCCCAGGCCGCAGGGCCTCTTGAGCACGCCGCCTGGAGCCAAGGCCAGAGAGCCACCTGGGTGGTGGCTGGGAGGTGGGGAACCAGAGTTTCACACCCACACTGGGGTGTGGCAACCAATTGAACTCAGAAGCCAAGCATCTGCAAGACTGTGGGTGGGTCTTTCCAGACCTGAAATCCCTGGCCCAGAAAGGTAGGGGTGGCAATTTCCTCTCTCTAGATTGCGGCGAGGCTGAGTCTTCTGGGCTTCCTCTCTCTTGGGGCCTTATTTCTTTTCTAAAGTGGTTGAAACCTCTTCCTCACACCAAAGGGCCATGGGCCCTGCAATTCTATTACTGAGACATTTCACTGGCTTCATGGCCTAGATCAGATCCAGCAAGTCTTCTTTATCTCTTTCTGATCTTCTCTGTGCTGCAACCAGAGTGGGTGAACCTTGGAACCTTCTGCTTTGTTCTTGGAACACAGATGGTCAGCCTAGGGGACTTACAGTTGGGAGGGAGAACTATGCCAGCTTTGCTTCCCTAGTTCAACCAGAAACATTTGGCTTTTTTTTTTTTTTAACTCAGCTTTTATCTGTTTCTCACATTCGTCATTTCAGTTATTTGAAGAGCTGGTCTGCTGGGGGAAAAGCACTTAAAAACCACTTGTCTGTCCTAATCGCTCACTTTGCAGATAGAGACAAAAGTTACCTAGCCAGTTTTGGTGACACTGAGACACTGCCTTTAGATTCCCAGTCCACCAGTGTACTCCTGTCATAAACAGAACCCTGCATCTGTTCAGTCCACCTGGTGGATGCATGTCCTCAGCAGGAAATGTTTGCATTTTAACAGAAAAGTCCTTATGGCCATAAGACTCTTGTGGTAGGAATATAGGAACAATGCAAGAGGACATCTGGGGGCAGAGGGCCTCCCTTAGACATAATCTATCCTGTCTGACTTGATGCTTAAAGTAAAACTTCACTCCTTACTCCTTACACCTCACTCCTGACTTCCTGATTTTCTTCTAGAATGCTGTCACTGCTCCAAGCAGGGAAGAAGGAAATGAAGATAAGCAGGAGAGATGGCACAACTCTGGCCAAAGCTGGGATCATTTACCAGTGACCCACACCAATGCCTTATTCAGTGGACCATTCATCTGCTCAGCAGTTATTGAGTGCTTACTACACACTCAATAGGGACTGTGCTAGGGACTTCGTAAATAAAGGAGAACAAAACTGACATCATCTATTATCTCCTAGTATTCAGAGGCTAGTGAGGCGCAGAGACTTTTAGTGAGTAATGGGCAATAAGGAAATGTGTAATTTTAATGAATGCTCTAAGGGACAAAAGAGAAAATGGGAAGTGGGAGTAGCAAGACCCCATTTCAGAGATGAAGGAGAAGGAGAAGCAGGGGGAGAGAGAAGAGGAGGAGGAAAAGGAGAAAAAAAAAAAGAAAGAGCTGAGTGTGGTGTTGTATGCCTGTAATCCCAATGCTCTGGGAAGCTGAAGCAGGAGAACTGCACATTTGAGCCCCGCCTGAGCAACCAAGTGACTTAGCAAGACCCTGTCTCAAAACTAAAAAATAAAAAGGATTGAGGATATAGCTCAGTACAAAGGGCCTAAGGATTCAAATCCCAAAACTGCCCCCACCAAAAAAGAAAAGAGACAGACAGAGAGACAGAGACATACGGACAAAAGAAAATGGGCTTTGAATGGAAAGTTTCTCCAAAGAGGTGATATGAAAGCTGAGGCTGAAAGATGGAAAGAATCCAGTCGTGCAGCACGGAGGAAGAACGTGACAGGCCAAGAGAACAGCTGTGTCAAAGTCTGAGGTGAGTGAGAAGTTCTGCCAATTTAATGAAGTGAAAGGAGGCCAGGGTGATAGGTGGGGGGAAGGGGGAAGTCAGGGCAGCAGAAGGGTAAAAAGTGGGACCTGTAAGCTCAGGAACTCATCTGAATTT
Source organism: Hystrix cristata (assembly GCA_004026905.1). NCBI lineage: Eukaryota > Metazoa > Chordata > Mammalia > Rodentia > Hystricidae > Hystrix > Hystrix cristata. The sequence goes on along the minus strand of PVJO010008708.1, from coordinate 58,673 downwards.
TATTCTGGGGGAGGAGGGAGTTTATTTTTAAATTCCACTACAGCAACTGAGAAGAAATCAGACTGAGAGAGACAAGAGTGGAAACATGAGACAAGTTTGGGACCACAGTAGTGTGGTCCAGGAATGTGATGTAGGCCAAGCGAGAATGGAGGTATAATGGAAGATAAAATAGGTGGATGGCATAAAAGGCATTTTTGGAGACAGAATCGAAACCACTTCCCAATGAGCTGTGGACTTCTTGGGAACCAGGCTGTACACTCTGGAACCAAGTTTGCAAGGCTCATGATCTCAGATTCACAGCTTATTAGAACTGTGACTCCAGTTGAACTGCTTAACCTCTGTGTGCCTCCATTCCCCCTTGAGAAAAGAAAGATAAAAGTGAAGCTTTTAGATAGAGCCCAGCACCCAGTAAACACTAATTACAGTATAGAGAGGTTGGTGTTATTACTTCAAGTTGGATTTAAGAAAGAGAAAGGGTCATAATTGACTTCAAAGCCATGAGAAAGCCAGGCATGGTGGAGCACACGTGTAATCCCACCACTTGGGAGGCTGAGGCAGGGTGATCCCCATGAATTTTAGGCCAGCCTGAACTACAAAAGGAAACCCTATCTCAAAAAAAAAAAAAAAGTCATGAGGAAGTTTGCTGCATCACACTTTGAGGTGCCCCGTAAATTCCAGCATGTGTCAGAAACAGACCTTCAATACTTATCCACAGTCTTAAAATGTATGTAACCTTGACTGAGCACTTCCTCCCCTGGAAATCAATCGTATGGAAATAAGGCCCTGTGCAAAGATTTGATTACAGAGATGCCCACAGAGGAACTAGGGTAATGATGAAATATAGCCAATTCCCTCACTGTCCAATAATAGAACACTGACTAAATGAATTCTGCTCTATCCGTACAGAAAGACTTTCTGCAGCCTGGAAATATGTCTATGATATAATGTCATTAAGAAAAAGAACTAGTAATAAAACCATATTACAACATAATCCTATTTTCAAAAATATGTGTGCAATGGAAAAAATGTCTGGAAACATAATCAAATGTCAACAGTAGTTATCTCTGGAGGCAAGACTATATAGGTTTCTCGGGCTTATTTTTTTAATTCTCTTACCTAAAAATTCTAACTCTGTAAGCTTATCTTACTATCCTTAAAGATCTTCCCCCTTTCTTCAAATTAGGCCTACATTCCCTGACGATCTGTGGCCAAAGCTGTGACAGGCTGTTCAAGAGGAGGGCTGGTGACTGTAGCCTGGACCCAGGCACTCTCTGGGGTTCCAGGATCTGCGGGTCAGAGTTCATTCTCTCCAAGAGACGCTTTCCCATATGTCGGTCCCACCACTCAGCCAAGCCAGTCAGCTAAGCGACAGCAAGTCCTAAACACCGCCCCCCAGTCACCACCTTGGTGTGAAGAAGTCATCACCAGTACGAACTGTCTGCAGCAACACCTCATTGTTTTCCACCTCAGCATGACAGAGATGGCGAACTGGCATATCGACTAGCCCTTCATAACTTACAAAGGGTCCTGGACCTTACTAGGATCTAAGTATGACAACACATCTAGATAGCTAATTGCCTGTTTCTATTTGAATAAGGCCATTTGATTCTCTAAAACCACCTAGTCAAGGACGCAGAGTAAAAACTGTACAGGCTTCAAAACCAGACTTCTTTGCTCATCTTGAATAAATGGCTTAACTTCTTCTGAACTTCGTTTTCCCCCGTGAAAGAGAGCAACATGCCCAACAGAACACAGCAGGCGCTTAGTACCTCGTTAGCATAGTCGTTGTTACACCCGTATAACACGTGGGGAAGCTCAAGATGGTGAAGTAACCTTGAAAGAGAGACCCAGAGAAGCCTGCCTCACAGGCCAGAGTTCACCTGCGCCCTGAGCCCTGCTGCCTCCAGGACGTGGGCTCCGTGACGGCCCCTGCATGCCCCTCTCCGGCTCCTTACCTGCTGCCTCGGCCTCCTCTGCCTCCTTCCCAAGGGAGCGCGGCCCTGGAGCTCCGGGCTGCGGCTGCTGGGCCTGTGCGGGCCGCTAGGGGCGGGCCTCCTCTGCGTGGTCTCCCAAGCTCCGGTCACACTCTGCAGCAGGTTTTCCTCTTCTCCGGTGACTTTGGACTGACTGTTCGAACAGCAGACACCCGGAAGCTGTGGTCTCTTCGTCCTCCTCCTGTGAGTTACTCTTGCTCTTTCACTGGTGGGGTGAAGTCCACTCGCCCTCGCTGGCCTCTGTGTGGGCCGGGACTGCCCGCGCCTCTGGACCCAGAGCTGGGCCTTGACAGGAAGGCAGGGGACCTCTGAGGCCACCTCAGACCCTTCCTCCTCTGAGGGCCTGCAACGAAAACACGACGAGCTCTTAAAGAATACAAATAACCCAGCAGAAAAGTAATGAGGGGAGAGGTGTGTACAGTCCGTCACTGCTCAGAATCCAAACTCCCCTTACTAGGAAGGAGACGGGCGAATTAGTTAACGTCTCCACGCCTCACCTAAAAATGAGGGTAATAATCCACCTAGCTGATCTACAGATGAAATAATAGATTGTAACGTGGTGAATGGTACAGAGGAACACAGAGCAAATGTTAATTAGTCCCGTGGAACTATTATTGCTCTCATAGTACTATCAGGAAGATCACACAGGGGAATACAAATACAAACTACTTGGGGGTAAGTGTGTGCTGTATGCGTGTGCAGCGAGTTTCAAGATCAGGGTGTGGCGGGCGCTCTGTGGTCTGGGTCACAGCCTTATTATTGTCCAGAAGGGTGTTCACGTGGTTTAGCTCGTGTTCTTCTCGGATTCTCTTTGTACTTAAAATCCTTTTCTTCCTTCAGTGATCTGTTCAATGATATTTAGAAAAGAAACAGAAATAAATAGTAAATGTACCTAAATGGGATGTAATCAGATGCCCTAGTTCCCTCATTTAAAGTTTTTTACACTCTAATTGTATTTTGAATGGGTGATACCAATGATTTGGCATGTGAAAGGTTTGATTGTGCAAAGGAAGCTGTCATCTCTTTCTCCTAGCCACCTGGTTTTCCTGGAAATTAAGATATTATGCTGTTTCTTGTGTAACTTTCCAAAAATGTCTAATGAGTACACAAACAAAATGTCCATGGCAAAATGTCTACGTATTCATTCTTCTCCTGTTATCCAAATATACATATTGTGTGGACTATTCTGTACCTTTCTTTTTTCACTTAACAATAATGTATCTGATACCATTCTGTACTAATACATGAAGAGTTTTCTGTGGCTTTTTAATGGTTGTGTCACATTTCATCAAATGACTATACGATACATTACCTAACCATTCACTTATTGACCTAATCTTTTAATTTTAAATATATGAGTATTGGATAAAAGAATAAATGCAGAAATGATTTTGGATTTTAATTTAGCTTAGAATTATACACATATGAAATAAAATTGTGGAAGCTGAGGATGTAGGTGCAGGCCTGTAATCTCAGCATTTGGAAGGCTGAGGCAGGAGGATCCCTGTGAGTTGGAGGCCAGCTTGGACTACATAACAAGACCTTGTCTCAAAAAAAAAAAAATGTGGACCTGTGGACATTCTAGTTCTCTAAAGAATAGCTCTAAGCAATTTTCTGAGCTGGCGACAACTGGAGATGGCTGGAGGTTCCTCTCAACTCTGAATTCTCTGCTTCCTGTTATCACTACTGGTTAACTAAGGCTAGTGGGCATTCAGGACACATTTATTTCCAAAGATCCGGTTTTGTATTTGAGAGTTGGAAAGTTATGCTTTCTGGCTTGGCAAGATTAGTGCGAGCCATGAAGCAGTTGGCTTTGACTTAATAATTTAATTCCCCAGAAATATCCAAAAGATACATTTTGGTTGAGTGAAGATATTCATTGTAGTTTTAACTACAACTCAATGACTGAAAACAACTCAGATCCCACCTATTACTCCTAAGAAGGAAACTACATAATCATTTAAAATGATGTTGCAGAAGAATTTTTACTGACTCATAAAAATGGCTGCGACATATTATATAAGGAGGAGGGAAGCAGTTTCTATGAGAGTATATACCGTATGAACCAGCTTTCATAAAGTAGAACTTATGCAGAAAGACTGAAGACCATGAGGTCAGTGTTACTTACAATGGTTATCTCTGGGCAATGGACCTCATGTTCTTCCCTGCTTATCTGTATTTTCTAAATTTTCAAATTAATATATTTTTGCCTTTGCAGCTAGAAATTTCACTTAGAAAGTAAAGTAAGCCTGAGTTTTCTGCAGCCAGAGAATCTAAAACTTGAGTAGGTAAATGGGTGAGGAGGGTAAGGAATCAGCCAAGGAATTGTAAAGAGTGAAGTAAACGCCAAACAAACCATGGCCTTTTTCTGGGTCACTGATTGTCTAGTGAGTAAATGCATCATCATAATGTCTGTGGGTGGTCAGTGTCAAGGAGTCCTTTGCAAACAGTGGAAAATTTTCTGGAGAGATACACAGAAGAGATAGTGAGGCATCTCAGGAATTTCAGTTAACCTAACTTAGTTCATGCATGGGGAGCTGAAGTTAACCAGCTGGAAAAGCACCTAGCCTAAGCAGTACCTCGGGACTGGGTGAGCCAAGTCATGAGACTCCTCAGAGCCCAGCCAGGGTGGGGATCGAGGGGTGGGAATAGCCATCTTGGAAGAAGCTCTGCCTTCTCTCTCTTCCTTCCCAGAAAGGGAGGATGGACCTAAAAAAATCAGTGACTGAGGCAGGTTCTGATTAGGTGACAGGCAGTATTCAGCAAGCTTCACCAAGGGCAGGGTGCCGCTCTCTCTGAGGGCACCACATCATCTCTTATTAACATCAGGCTTTCCAGAGTTTCGCCCGAGGCCTGTGAGGTTTTAGGACAGCCCCAGCAGTGAAGGCATCACCTGGAGGTTGCTAGAAAATTTCAGAACTATTGAGGCAGAATTTGTATTTTCACAGGATCCTTAGCAGATCTAGATATACAGCAAACTGGAAGGGTGTGGATTTAGGAGAAATTCTCTCAATCTGTGCTGCTTGACTCAAACTGATTATAGTCATCCATAGTTTCTAAGAGCTTTCCAAGGATCTAATACTCTAGAGGGGCCGGTAGAGTCCCAAGCTAGGAAAGGCCACAGCTTGGCCATCATCAGAATTTGCATTGCAAGTCACAATCCCTTATGCAAAAGCTCTGCAGTCAAATGTTTTGCAGAGCTTTTCATATTGTAAGAAGGTAATGTGTGTATTTGCCATACATTAACTCTTCAGTGGGATTTGGGACAACATTCTGCAATGTATTATGAATATTGATGCCAAATAAATAAACAAACAAACATGCTAAGATTGGATCAGATCAGACCAATTTTTTTTTTTCCAGACCAAATTTAATGGGAAAACATCCTTAATTTTCAGGGTATGGGGGTTTTAGAATTGAGGATAAGTTTATGAGCTATTTTCTTTTCTTTTTTTGTTTTTCATAGGGTTTTTTTTCTTTTTCTTTTTCTTTTAGACTGTATCAATTGAGTAAATTTAGAAACACTGATGTAGTTCAACTTCTCAGCTCTTGTTAACCTCAGACTGCAGGAACTGCAAGATCTAGATAGTATTTCACATGTGAAATAGTTCACCTACTTCATCTTTCTAAGCAGGTCACATCTGGTGTGACTCAGCTCAACTCAAGGGATCTGTGAGGAGCAGCTGGATTTCGGCAAAATTAAGCCATTTGTCCCAGCTAACATGGATGCTAGATGTCAGAGCTGATACCGGAACCCAGGGCCTCTGATTTGTGGTCCATTGCTGTCCCTCAGCTCTGTTCCCTGAGAACAGTGGATCTGAGCTCTTGGACTTCCCTGCTTCTCTTAGTTCTCATGTCCTGTGTGCTGGGAACAGGCTCTGGCTGAAGAATAAGGGATAAAATGCTTGCTGCACATGCCCGCTGGTGTGTTTAAAAACAAGGGTCTGAAACTGGACAGCGTTTCCTCCAGCTGGTCTGGGACTGAAGCATCTCATCTTTCAACCCCTCAGACTGTCAGCTCTTGAGGTGGCAGTTAGCAGCCCTCAGGAGGTCCTTGGTGTGAGCTGGCCCAGGCAAAATCAGGTGAGTCGTCCTGCTTGCTCTGAAAACTTTCTCCTGGTGAGTCCTGGCAGGAAGACACTGGCAGACTTGGCTGGAAAATGTTTGTACAGGAAGGTCCAGGCAGCTTCCAGGAAGTATCGATGTCCTTCTCTAAATGTCAGGAGATGACTGGACGGGGTCTGTCTCGGCTTTTGTGATGTTCAGATGGCAACATTGGCAAAAGGTCCTGGTATATGGATTGTCACCTTCAAAACTCATGCTGAAATTTGTTTTGTTTTGTTTTTGGTGCTGGGGATCGAACTCAGGGCCTTGTGCTTGCAAGGCAAGCACTCTAATCATGGAGCTAAACCCACAGCCCCCTCATGCTGAAATTTGATTGCCATGGTGAAGCTGAGAAGTGGTGGGCCCTTTAAAAGGGTCTTAAAAGGTCATTCAGAAGGACTAATGCTTTCCTCACAGAAGTGGGTTCATTCTCTCAATAATGGATTGTTATAAAGCAGGCCCAAGCCCTTTTGCCTGTCTTTTCTACACATATGCTTTTGCTCTTCTGCTTTCTGTGATGAGTTGAAGCAAGATAAAGCCCTTACCAGAAGCCACATAGATATCAGCATCATGTTCATGAGCTTTCCAGCTCTCAGAAGTATGACCTAACAAACTTCTTTTCCTTATAAATTACCATGTCTCAGCAATTCAATTATAGCAAAAGAAAATGGACTGAGACAGAAAGGTGATACTGCCAGGTGTGGGGCCATACACCTATAATCCCAGAACTAGCTAGGGAGGGCAAGGCAGGAGGATCGCTTGGATTTGAGTCCAGTTTGGTCTATATAGTTAGTTCAAGGCCAGTCTGAACTACATAAGGGAGACCCTGTCTGAAAAAAGAAAGAAAGAAAGAAACAAAGAAAGATAGATAGATTTATACCAAGAAATGGAGTATTGCTATAACAATACCTGAAAATGCAGAAGTGGTTTGGACATAGGTGATGGGTAGAAACTGGAACAGTTTTGAAGTGAGTGCTTGGTAAAGTGTGCATTCCTGTGACTAGAGCATTAAGGAAGTTTCTACTGAGGGCTCAGAAGAAGACAAGAAGACTAGGACTTCTTAGAGATTACCATGACCAGAACACTGATAGAAATGTGGACAGTAAAGGCCTTTCTGATGAGGTCTCCAGTAGGAATGAGGAATATCTTAATGGGAACTAGAGAAAAGGCCATTCTTATTATGAGGTAGCAAAGAACTTGGCTGCATTATATCAGTGCCCTGGGCCTTGTGAAGATGGAATTTAAGAGTGATGAACTATGATTTCTGGAAGAATATTTCTTTTCTTTTTTGTTGTTGTTGTTGTTGTTGTTTTGTTTTTTGAGACAGGGTCTCCCTGTGTAGTTCAGGCTGTCCTTGAGCTTACTGTGTAGCACAGGCTGGCCTTGAACTCATGGCAATCTGCCTGCCTCTGCCTCCAAAGTGCTGGGATTACAAGCATGCACTACCATGCCCGGCTCTTTTCTTTAGCAGCAAGATCTTACTATGTTCCCCGGGCTGGTTTTGAATTCCTAGTCTCAAACAATACTCCTGGCTCAACCTTAGTTTGTTTGTTTGTTTTGGTTTGGTTTTTTTTGGTGCTGGAGATCGAATTCAGGGCGTTGTGCTTGTGAGGCAAGCACTCTAAGCACTGAGCTAAATCCCCAGCCCCAGCTCAGCCTTATAAGTAGCTGGGACTATAGGCATGTGCCCCTGTGCCAGGCCTAGAAGAAATTTCTAAGCAAAATATAGAAAGAGCTGTGTAATTATTTTTAACCACTTAGATTCAGATGAAAGATAGCAAGAGATGACAGTTTAAAGATAGAATTTATAATTAAAAAGGAAACAGTGTAAAAATTTGGAAATTTCACTGCTTGGTCATATAAAGAGCAAAAAGCATGCAATGGTACAGCCAGGCAACCCCTATTTTGTTTTGGTTTTTTGGCTATTAGTTTTTCTTTCTTTTGGTTTATGTTTTTTTATTTTATATTTTTTGTCTTGTTTGTTTTTATCTTTTTTTGTTACTGTTTTTCACTTTTTTTCTACCTCACATGCCTTTGCGAGCTTAGCATGGATAAAGTGGAGGCGGTACTGTGCATCAGGACAATGGGAAAAAGGCATTTCAGAGATTTTTGAGGCCTCCAGTCACAGGCCAGAGGCCTAGGAAGGCGCAATGGTTTGGGGGATTGGCCTGAGTCTCAGCCACAGGCTGCACACCCAGGTCCAACATGATGCTCTTTGGCCAGCCCAGTCACGGCTTATGTGGGCTCAGTTGTGACTTGTATCATTGCCCCGGAGGATTCAAATGGTCGGTCTTGGCAGAGTCCACATGGTCTTGAGATGTGCACGATTCAAGAGCTGTGAGATCATGGCTTCTTCCACCTAGATTTCAAAGGATACTGCAAACAGCTTGGGAGTCAAGCCGAAATTGGTTTCAGGCGTAGAGCCGCTGCAGAGATTCCCCACTAGGGCCATGTGTGTCAGAGCCACAAGTACAGGATCATCGCTGGGACCCAGAATGAAGAGCCACGGGCAGCGTGTGATGCCTGCCTGGAAAGTCGCAGGCACCAGTGTGCAACCCCAAGCCAAGAGAGCCGAAGCAGGACTGAGCCCAGCAAAGTCACAGGCATGCGTCTGCCCGGCATTCGGGGCCAGATCTCCCAGTGTGTCCAGGAGGTGGCACACACAGCGAAAGATCATCCTCCAGCTTGAAGACTCAACATCTGCCCTCCTGGGCTTCAGACTTGCTTAGGACCTGTTCTGCCTGTGTCTCCCTTGTGGGATGGGAATATCTACCCTGTGCTTGTCCTGTCATTGTATTTTGGAAATAGATCACTTGTTTTTAACTTCATAGGCTCACAAATAAGACTTTGAACCTTTTAGTTGCTGCTAGAACAAGTTAAGACTTTTGGGATGGACTTTAGGAACAAGCTAAATTTTGAGGAAGGAATGATTGTATTTCACGTTGTGAGGACATGAGATAGAGGGGGTAGGGTGGGATGCTATAGTTTGCCCCTCAAAACTCACGTGTTTATTTGTACTTAAGACTATGTTGAGAAGTGTTAAGGCCATTAAGAGGTGATGCGGTCGTTAAGAGGGGTTAATGCCTTTCTCCGTATGTTCCTTCTCAAGAGAAGGTTATTATAAATCTGTCTCAGCCTCTACCACTTATCTTTTCCACAGATGCTATGTGCTCTTCCAGTATCCACCATGAGTTGAAACAACACAAAGCTCTTCTCGGAAGCCTGCAAAATTAGACTTCCTACCCTCCCTCCACAACCGTAGGATAAAATAAACTTCTTTCCTTTATAAATTATGTAGCCTCAGGTATTCCATTATAGCACCAGTAACCAAAGCAAGACAGGACCCTCTCACGGGGCTTTTATAGTGTCAGAATCAGGAAGCCAGAGATCGCCTACCCCTTGGGGTCTGCAGGTTCTCATTTCTGAGGCCTTCTGGGGCCTCCTGACCTCTCACCTTTTCTGAGGCCGTACTCTGTCTCTCATCTGTGCCTTTCTCTATAGCTGTGCAGTTTCCCTTCTCTCAGAGGAGTTTACTCTGTAACTTTTATTGCAAGATGTGTCCAATATAGAAAAATTAGGAAGCTCAGATGAATAGAATGATGACAGTCAGGAACAATGGAAGGTACATTGGAGGGGCTCTATCTGAATTTTATCTTAGCTTGATGACAACTCTATGTGTTGGTGCTCTCATCCCATCTCTCCATTTTACAGATGAACACACTGAGGTACAGAGAGGTTAAGCCACTTTCCAAAGGTCATAGGGCTAGCAAGTGGCAGAGTAGGATTTCAACCAGGCAGTCTAGTACCAGAGTTCACACTCTCAATCACCAGGCCACACTGCCACTTATAAAGAAAAAAATAAACCCATCCAAAATCCTATATGCACGTGTAAGTCACCATCATGTTTCAGGATATATATGGTCTTTCTCTTTTCAAATGCAGAAATAAATATTTTTCATGAATTATAAAATGTCACCCTCTGTATAATTTTTTTTTTTTTTTGGTGCTGGGAATCGAACTCAGGGCCTTTTGCTTGCAAGGCAAGTGCTCTAACCACTTAGTCAAATCCCCAGCCCCTGTATAATGTTTTATAGCCTCTTTTTTCGCTTAATCATATTTCTGTATTGTGCTCACTTCGGCAGCACATGTACTAAAATATCATATTTCTGTATCATATAACAGTCTCCTGCAGCCTTTCCTTCTAAATGAGGACTGTTTTACTGTCTTTGTAAAAACTATACTGGAAAAAAACTCCACGTATTTACTTGCATGTACATAAAACAGGAAGCCTCAGTTGCTGGCCACATTGGTGACCTCCAGAGGGAGCCAGATGGAAGGCAGACAGGGATGAGAGAAATTTCATTGTGTAACATTTTGTTCTCTTGATCGTGACTGTGAATGTATTATCTATTTCCAAACAAGTTTTAAAAATTAAACTACTATATCCTAATTACAAAAAATGCAGAAAGGCATCAAGTATGAGGTAAATTCGTCTTTAAACTCAATATCCAGATAAAACATGGTCTACATTCTTCCCATATTTCTTCCAGATCTTTATCTGTAAATGTACAGATAAATTTTTACAATGGAGTGGATGGTGCTGCATGGTGGTATTCTGCTGCTTGCGTTTTTCACTTACAGTGAGTCACGGGCATTGTTCCACATAGCCTTGTTTTAAACAGGTGCATGGTTGTCAGTTACATAATGTTAGCCAGTCACTAAAAGAATGATTTCCAGATGAGCCGAGAGCCCAGCATCTAGGCCTGCCATCCGAGTGGCACCAGTGCCCATTACCTAAAGCTGAGCTTTTCAATTCCGTCTGCCTATTCCTCAAATAGGCAGAAGACTGTGGCGCAGACCCTGAGAGATAACATCTGGGAATGGGCTGAAGGTTCCTTCCCTCTGTGATGTTTAAATCAATGTCACTTATTCCATAGGTGCAAACACCTCCTCGCTGCTTCCTTCCCTGTCAGCCTTTATGGCCACCCGCTCTGGACATGGCCTTGCTGAGGAAACCAGTCTGCGTGTCCAAAGCCAGGAGCTCCCATCCGGGCTCTGCCACAGGCTATGTGACCTTGGGCAAGTCACTTTTTTTCAGATCAGAGGAAACAATCTCTTCTCCAATCAGTGTTATTTTACTGGAGGACTCAGATAAGATTATGACTGAAAATAGTATGTAAAACATAGGGACTGTGCACACGTCAAGCTTTATTGTTAACATCTGACCTCTACCGGGGGTGGCAGGGAGGGGTAGAGGCCAGACCAGTTGGTCCAGTTTCCTTCTAGCCTTGCTTCCTGGAGCTACCACTCCTCGGGTGCACGCTTGCACATCTACGCGCTCATCTTTAAAAACAGAGGGCTGTGAAGTTCAAGGGCACAAAGCTGGCAAGCCTGTGAACAACCGAAACTCTAACTCTCCTGAAGTAAATTGATACAACTTCCTCGGAAAATTGTTTGGCAGTATCTCCTAATTGTGTGAATTTCCCAATAGCCTAACAAGTCCCCTGATTACTGTGGAATAAGCACATCTGCAGGCAAATGTTCTCCAAAAGACCTGTTATTAGACTACTTATAGCATGTTTGTGAGCATCCCAAACTACGCACCACATAAATGTCCAGCAGTATATGGATAAATTCTAGTATTTTCAAAAAAAATTTTTTTTAAAAATTCTAGTATTTTCACAGTGGACTCCAATCAGCAGTGAAAATGAGTGGCAGGTAGATATCCAGCTGCATGCAATAGGGAACAATCTCAAAAACGTGGATTGGGGACTGGGGATTTAGATCAGTGGTTGCCTTGCAAGCGCAAGGCCCTTAGTTTGATTCCCAGCACCAAAACAAGAAACAAAAAAAGGGAATTGGACCATAAGCCTGACCAAATGAAGTCTGACCAGAAATAAAAACATACGTATTTCTTTCACTTAAATCTCTTGCTGCATAACAAACCACTCCGAAATGCAGTGTCTTAAAACAATGATTTATTATTTCTCATGAGCTTGTGGCTAGTTGCGAAGTTTCTCTTTTGATTTCACCTGAGTTTACTCACAAGGCTGCACTGAGCTGCAGAGTCGGCTGGGTTGGAAGACCCAGAGTCGGCTGGTTGGAAGACATTCTCCGCATGTCCTAAACCATCTTCCTCATGTGGTGATCTGAGGGCAGCATTCCAAGAAGGTGAAAGTAGAAGCTGCAAAACAGCCTCAGGAGGTGCGCAGTGCCCATTCCTCTGCATTGTGTGGTCAAACCAAGTGAAGAGGCTAGCCCAGTTCAAAAGGTGCCTCTTGATGAGAGGAAGCCACATTACAAGTGGTTACACATACAGGAATGGGAGATATTTGTGGCCATATTTTCCACTGACCACAACACAGTATGATTCCATTTATTTAAAGTAGAAGAGCAGGCAAAAATCATGTGCAGGTAAAAAAAAAAAAAAAAGAGGGAGAGAGCAAACAAAAAACAAACAAAAAAGTCATGTGCAGGTAGGCCTGGAGAGCATAACAGAGACCATCTGGATTATTGGATATATTATACCTGTGCATCTGGGCTCTGGTTACTAGAGTTTGTTCTGTTTATGAAAATTCAGCAACCTTTGAAGACATTTGAAAATTTCTGTATGATTACTATACTTGAATTAAAAGTTAAAAATTACATAGTGGCTTCAAAAGAGTAAAGTTCGTTTCTCGTTTAGTAACACTCCAGCCTGGCAGGCTGGCGGAGCAGCTCAGCTCCCAGGGTCGTGTAGGTCATCTTGCAGTTCTTGCTGTTCTTTGGGTTATCTTGTCCTCTTCTGCAGAGCTAAAGCAGTTCCTGGCTGTCTGAATTCTACTACTGGGAGGGACTCTGAGGGGGAGTCCCAGACACGCACGTTCCTTTGAAGCTAATAAGGTGGAAGTTACACATGTCACTTCTGTTCACAACTCACTGACAAGATCTTACTCCACGGCAAGCCTAGCTGGCTTACCTGGCCAGCCAATTTCAGGAAATGACTAGCAGTCTCCTGCATTTTTAATGATGAAGCTGCTCTTTAATTATGTTTTCTTAAAAGGCCACTGAGAAATAGCTAAATCCCTTTCTTCTCAGTGTTAAAAGTCCTGAGTTTTGTACTTTGCTGGTAACTCCTGTGTCACAGTGAAAGGCATTAATAATCATCACCTGTTTTCCTTAAATATATAACTATACTAATGTTAGCATATATATATATATATATATTATATATATATATCTTAGCTTTTAAATATATAATTAGCCAGATTCCAAGCCAAGACTTATACTCTTTCCTGGGGAAAAAATCTATTGTCTTTAGGAAATTCCTTTATATGATTTTAGAAGGGCAGTTCAATTAATTTAGTGATCCATGTCTTAGATGCTGAGAGTATCTGATCGGGGCCTATCAAACTAAAATAATTCTCTACAAATGTTAGCATTTATTCACCCATTTTTTTTCTCATTTTTTTTGTTTTTGTTTTTTTGAGACAGGTCTTACTATGTAGTTCAGGCTGGACTTGAACTTGCAGCAATCCACTGCCTCAGTCTGCAGACTGCTCGGATTACAAACCTGCGCCACTGTGCCCAAATATCATCCACTTTCTACTTATGATGCCCAGGGATTTTGAAGTCAAGCATACATGTAGAGTTTAGGGAAGAGATTTACTGGCATAGAGCCCTGCTGCCTCACGAGAGGCCTGCTGCTTCCTCACTTTGCCCTCCCACAGCAGCTTCTCCTTTCCTGGGACCTCTACTCATCCTTAGACTTTCTCACTTGCTGCCTATCTTCCTTCTACAAAAGTTTCGGCTGCAGCATGAATAACCCAGCATATACTAGGACTTCCCCTGAGACACCTGTCTGCTACCTCTTTGGATCAAACGGGCAATGACTGGGGGAGTGAGTGCAGCTCAGTGACAAGAGTGATAGGCTGCACACACAAGGCCCTGGGCATCCCCAGCATGGGGCAAAAAAACCCTTACTGGTCTCAAAAACATAAAAACGCCTGTAATCCCAGCTCTTGGGAGGCTGAGATAGGAGGATCGATACGAGTTCAAGGCCAGCCTGGGCTACATAGTGAGTTCAAGACCAACCTGGACCACATAGCAAGACTGTCTCAAGCAAGCAAGCAAACAAATGAATAGGCAGAGGCCAGAAAAGATATACACAAACTCCATCTTTGGCTGGGACTCCTTAGAAAAAGAATCACCAAGCTAGGCATGGTAGTATGTGCCTGTGCCTGTAGTCTAGTCCCAGCTACTTGGAAAGCTGAGACAGGAGGACTGCTTGCGTTCACAAGTTTGAGCCAGCCTGCCAGACCCCAGGTCCTCCACCCCCCAAAAATTAAAAATTAAAAAAGAAAAGGAATATCCAGATCTCATTGTCTTATTCTTGGGCTCATCTAAGGCAGGAGGGACTCCATTTCCCTCCAGGAAGATGGGCTTTGTGAGCACCAGGCTGTGGACTGACTCTTGGGGGCCAAACAGGCTGACCAGAGCACCTTGCCCTCCATGTTGGAGGGGGCTCAGTGGACCCCATCTCTGCATATTCGGTATGTTCTCTATTTCACAGGCTCCCCTTTGTACTCTGGCCACTCCCAGGGACATATATATATATTTTAATATAAACTTAAATAAAAATCCCCAAATTACACATGAAATTTGTTCAGCCTTGATGTCTGAGCCTGTCTATTTTCTCCTCCCTGGAACAGGCTTGAGAACTGCTGTAATCCTGGCAGTGTCATGCCGTCGGGCACTTCGAGGCCATCTCAAGACTTGTTTTCACGCGCTCTCAGCAGCACTGGTTAGGAAGGCACCTAGAACGAGGGATTTCCCACCTCCTGCTCCACTGTTCTGAGGAGAAGCCAAGGCTTTAGCTTTCTTGTTGTAACTTGGATTCTTCACATTGCTGAGGAGCAGTGACTGGGGCTTAATTTCATAGTCTACAATCTGTTTCCTCTATGGAGCCGCACTCTTCTTTCCTGACTCGATTATTTGTGAGGCATCCTAAGCAGAGTTTCTGTCCCTACTGCCTTTTTCTCTCTTGTAGAGACAAGGAAAATATCAGTTTGACAGACTCAAGTCCATGTTTCTACTGTCACCGATTTATCTACCTCCTGGTTATCATTTTGAGCTATACATTTTTTTAAAGATTTGCATTTGGTTTTAACTTAGATTGGGAACCTATGTTTAGTTAGTCTTTTGAAACTCTATACCTGATTTCGAACTGCAAGGTTTAAATTGACTTCTAACACTGACATACCTTCTAAATAAACCTAGGCAAAGAATACCAGTTCTATATCCCGGTCCCCCCAAGCAAGACAACGTAGAAACACACAATGCCACATAGAGAAAGGAGAGGCTATAGTTTCATGTTGTCCAGTGAATGCCCGTGGGCCTCAGAATCTTGCCACTTCCTGCAGTTCCAGCCCTCGGCTGTGGTCCACTCTGAGCAGGTGAATTCCTCTGTTGAAACTTGCACATACTAAGGAGCTGGCATCACCAACGGCCATGGACGTCAAGGGTCCTGAGCCATCCAGGGACAAAGTGAAAAGGCAGGCTGGAGGAGGAAGGGGGCAACAGTAGGTTAGGCCAGGAATGCATTATAGTCCTACATCACTGGATAATGGGACTCACTCTGAAATGCATCATTAGGGAGTTTCATCATTGTGCAACATCAAGGCACACACATACTCACACAGCCCAAGAGGGTACAGTCTTCTATGCCAGGCCATGTGGCACATACCACTGTATATGTGGTCTGTCCTTGACTGAAACATCATTTTACAGTGTGTGACCCTATTGTGGAACACCATGTACTCATGAGAAACCCAAGGAAACAGCATGTGCTGTACCTAAAGCACAGGAGAGTGGCCTGCTCCATGACTGAACCCACAGACAATGGCACCCAGGCAAAACAAGATCTATGCAATCAAGAAGCACACTCAGACAACTGGGGCCTCACCTGCTAAATGCAGGCTCAAAAGGTGCCCCAGGTCACCTGCCCAGAGAACAAGACAGAGCAGAGGCAGGGAGAACAGATCTGTAGCTGTCATCTCCCTTCAAGACACAGGAAAACAGGGACCTGCGGGAAGTTTCGGGGGTTGCCAGTTGACCTAGCGTCCCTCCATCTCTACCTCTAAGGCTGCTTTTCCAAGAACTTCAGGTTCATGCCCCAGGGCAGGGCCTTTGTGCCATCTGTTCCAGTCAACACTCTCAGACCTTGCTCTCTCTGGTCATAGGTTCACGGTCATCAAATTTAAAACATTTACTCCCCTGCTGCCACCATTATTACATCTGGACAGGTGGGAAACCAACTCCAGGTGACAGTACAACAAGTCTGTCCTTACCATGGATGTTTGGCTTGAGGCCACAGCTGATTGCAGAGTGACATCAGATACAGTCCTACTCCTTTCTCTGAGAGGGTACCCTATCTCCCCCTGGGGAAACTGAGTTTCTCGAGTATGTTGTAGGAAGAGTTGAAGTTCTCTAAGTACTATTCTTGTCTCTGGCAGAATTTTGTGTCCAGGACAGAATATCACAAAAGCTGGTGGGTGCTGGGAAACCAGCTTTCTATTAAAAAACACTAACATTTATTCTTAACATTTGCCAATGTTCATGGTATAAATATTCCCACCATGACTAGATTTTATGATACCAAAGGTTTAAAAAAATAAACAGCTCATGAGTTCCTGAATATTTAGCAATCAACCAGTAGGAGCACATTGAGAACTCTAGGGAGCCATGTTCCATAAAACCCCATTATTTCTCTGGTGCTTTGAAGTATCATGACTTTACTATGATCTTTTATGGGGGGGAGCATTGCTGGGGATTGAACTCAGGGCCTTGTGGTTGCTAGGCAAGCGCTCTACCACTTGAACTAAATCCCCAGGCCCTTCATGTGTGTTTTGAGAAGCACAGACAGCAAGCAGGCTCCTTACCTCCAGTATCTTGGTTCCAGATCTTTACCTTGGAATCATGTGATGAGGTAGCAATCATGGGCATCAAGGCCAATGTTCTTGGTAGAAAAACACAGGATGCTACTGTCTGGAAATGCCCCTTATACTCACGTACTCTGTGTCTTGTCTGCCGTAGGTCCCACAACTGCAAAGTAAGAAAGGATACAGATATAGACCAGATCATGTATATTCTTCTGGCTTCACAGATACTTCTTCACTAACACCTTCCATTCCAGCTTCCACTGACCCAGCTCTTCCACACACTTACCTACACTCGCTTAGCTACATGAACCTCTTATTTTCATCCATCGTGCCCAACCACTCAGCCATCCACAGCATGTACCAAACAACTATAGTTAAGGAAGTACCAAAAGGGTCATCGTCTTTCTCATGATTAGAGCAGTAAAAGTTTCAAGTCCTGCCGCAGGAAGAAACAGTATGGAGTTGCCCGATTTCCATCACAACTCAAGAGCTGCCTTATACCAGCTTCTCGGCATCTGTGGGTGGGCAGGGACCCCGCAGTTAGAGGTGCCGTTTCATAAGCACACACAGGTGTAGGCATTCTGATTTAATGCCTGGAGTCTGCAATAAGGGAAGTGACATCTCCCCTGGGTTCCACTCTTCTGATACCATTTCCTCTGTGTGAGTGTTATTCACTGGAGAATAATGTGCAGGGAGGAGATCAAACTGAACTGTGCCCCAAAACAATGAAGCCACTGGAGATCATGTCATCCATTAGCTTGGAGGAGTATGTGACGCTCTGATCTACCACTCACCAGGGATGTGGTCATATGCAAGAGATTTCAACTTACCAGCCTCTATTTCCTAATTATAGTAGTACCTAACTCAAAGGATTGTTTTAAGGATTAAATGAGACAGTGCATGCAATGTGCTCAGTCCAGTGCCTGACACATAATAAATGTTTGACAAAATGTGAGCTGTAATTGTTCTATTTGGAACAATAGAACAATGTTTAACTGATACTCTACAGTTATAAATTTAAGGTACTGTGAAGGAGCCTTGCAAATAACTGCAAAGAAGATGCACGGCCAACACTGGACTCCACATTCCCCGAAGAACCTGAACTTCCTTCCTGGGGCCACATGCGCAACAGGAACACATATGCTCTTAAAGCATCCCCTCCCTTATCTAAGCTCCACTCCCAGAAAAGACACTGGCAGGCTGGTTCTGTGTTTAGCATTTCTGTCTTGGCTCTCATCCCATTCCTCTCTCGTCTGTTACCAATACAGAGAGCCCTCGGTCAGAGGGTGCTTCTTAAAAGAGCATCTGGAAGGCAGAGGATCACTCAGAGTATGCACCTGAAATAGGCTCGAGCCATCGGAACAGCCGCCCGTGGAGTCTGGCTAACGGCATGAGGCCAGAGGAAGTGCCTTGTGCATCAGCAGCCAGAACCCGGACCCCGCACGAGCTCTCACCGTGGCTTCACAGCCTTCGCCTCCAAAGCCGCTGCTGCAGGAGATACACTCATGTCCATCCACGCTGACTTCGCAGTAGGTCTGAATGTGCTGCTTTGGGGGGAACACATGAGCCACCTGCAGTCCCCGAATGTCCCATAATCTGAAAGAAACGAAAGCAATTAATGAGTTTGTAGTAGACATGCCCATAATATCCCACCAACACAAAAGCCTTGGCTCTTTGCTGCTTAGGCCAGTCCGAATGGAAGGTCACCATTTGCCTAATCAGTGCAGCATGAACCAGCACACACTCCACTCTAACGCTAACAGGACGTAACCAAACTGAAGGACATCAGAGTTCTATTTTGAGATCAGCTATATAGGCACTCAGACCATGCATCTTAATTGTTTAGGTTAATTTGTTAGTTTGGTCCTTCAGGACACTGCTTCCAATGGTTATTTCTGTGCCTGTGCTTGAAATTAATTTAAAATAAATACTATGATACTGAGAACAGTCATCATTCCAGAGGCAGATACAAAAGACTTACAGCCTTTGGCCAACCTTGGCCTTGGAGGCCCTGGGACAGTTTCGCTCTGCCTCTGGCCCCCCTTTTACCTCTTTATCTCATTCTTGCCATCTTCTAAGTAGAATCTCTTCTGAGAGCCCAAGTTCTAGCCATGATCTCCAGTCTGAGAACTACCGACTTCATTTGACGGCCCTGCTGGAGATTCTGACTGCTTCCCCAGGGAGGCCTGCGGCTGAGGACAGCTGACTGAGACCCCGGGAACCGTGAGGTTCAGAAGCGGGGAGCCAGGTAGCCTACGGGCCAGGACGAGCAGGTGACTGATCCCCACAGTGGGAGCTGGATGGGCCAGCTGTTTCAGAACCATCCAGAACATGGACTCATTCCTGACTGATGTCCCGGCACCAAATCACCCACAGAGCCAGACCAGAGAGATCCGAGCAGTGGCGAGGCTCAGTGGGAGGCCTCAGAAGGGTCTCGGCAGTGTGACAAAAAGTCAGGTAAGCCCGGAACCACACGCGTCGCCAGACTCCCTTCGCTGCCACTCACCTGACGGTTTTGTCCTCAGAGGTCTGTAGTATATAGGGTTCTCTGGGGACCCAGCACAGGTGAGTGACCTGGAAAAAGCAGCATCTTCAAAACGTCTCCATACCGAGTCATTCTTCTGCTATAATTCCTGCAAACTGTGCTAACGGTATCTGTGCACCTCTTCTCAAGGTTTCCGAAGTAGTAAATTTGGCATAGAGGATTCAGCGTTTTGCAGAGACCTCTCAGTTGGGCTTTGCGTGCCGCTCCTGGTTATCACAGCGATGGCCGCAGCGGCACTGGTCGTGCGCCAAATGCTGGCGGGCAGCCTGAGAGCACCTGCAACTCAGCCGGTGACGGAGACCTGCTGGTGCCTGCGGCAGCACGCGAGGCTGCCCTGGTGCTGAGGTGGGACCACGGAAGCTCTGGTCCGGCCCCTCACAGGGCTCGCTCACAGAGCTGTCCCTGCACGATACAGTTTTCCAAACAACCCAGGGTAACACATTTTCTTTTCAGCACAGCCACCTCCACAGATATGGAGGGTCCAGGCAAGCACATCCTGCCATCAACAGTTGCATTCAAAATTAGAAAAGACAAAGTCAGGTTCCGTGGTTCATGCTCATAATACGAACACTTGGAAGGCTGAGGCAGGAGGATCATGAGTTCATGGCCTGCCTTGGCTACACAGCAGGTTTAAGGCCAGCCTAGATTACATAGAAAGACCAGGCTCAAAAAAAAAAAAAAAAAAAAAAAAAAAAAAAAAAAAAAAAAAAAAAAAAAAAAGCGGGCATGGCACTGCGTACTGCACTCTGGGAAGCTGAGGCAGGAGGACTGCAAGTTCCTGCTCAGCCAGGACAACCTAGCAACTTAGTGAGACACTGTCTCAAAATGAAAAACAATAAAAAGGGCTGGGGCTATAACCCAATGGGAAGGCCCTGAGTAATGAAAAGAAGAAAATCAGAAAAGATGCCTATGACTGTAACTTGACAACCCCTGAAGGAACATCTGCTATGTGTCAGGCACAATGACAATGGCAGGTGTTTCACACACATTTATTATCTAATTTAATCATGTGAAGAATATTAGCTAGCGATATGATTCTCCCCATCTTATAAACGAAGACATAGACTCTAAGAGCTTATGTAGGGGCCGAGGATTTAGCTCAGCAGTTAGAATGCTTGCTTAGCAAGCGCAGGGCCCTGGGTTCGATCCCCAGCACCAAAAAAAAAGGGGGAAAAAAGAGCTTATGTAACTTGGTATAACACAGCTGATGAGTGAGGGAGTCACGGTTCGGAGCCAGGGGGAGGATGCAGCCCAGTGGCAGAGTTTGCCCAACATGTGCAAGGCCCTGGGGTGGATCCCCCGCACCACACAAAACAAAAAGCTCACATGAATACAGGATTTGAAGCCAAGTATGACTGACCCAAAATGCAATGCAAGTATGTACCAGTCTACTACCAGAAAACCACCGGGCTTCAAAAACAGAGCAACTCACACATTAAGTGAAAGGCAACACTTATTTCTCTGCATGATGCTACATATACAGAGGTGAGAGCAGCTGCCTAATGTACACGTATGTATAATATAAGCTGTGAGCTCTTGGAAGACAGGAACTATGCTGGTCAATAATCCTGCTGCCAGCGGTGCCTGGCTCACAGAAGAAAATGGGAAAGAAAATATTTTGGAAGAGTAAATGGCATCAGTTTATATTCCAGTATAAACCAGGGAATCATTCTCTAGAGTGGAAGAATCAAGAGACCAGCTAACCCAATAACACGAGAGGCCCGGGGCTCACAGAAGGTTAGTAGGGGCAACAATCAGGACTCGAGGCTCTTAGGCCTGGTCGTGGGTCTCCTGGTCTCTCTCCCCACTCCCACCCCTGTGCTGGGGATGGAGCCCCGGCCTCCCTCCCACTACTGTAAGCACAGCTCTACCACTGAGCTACACCCACAGCCCCTCCCTTGTTCCCTCATACTCCCTTCTGCTGCCCTGTTCTGTACCAAGTTTGAAATCGTACCAGGTTCCTGGAGATGCAGGCTTTCTCCACACATTGTCCTGTCCCCACATCCCAGAGGAGAAGGGTGTTGTCCCGAGAGCCAGTGCATAGCTGTGATGAGTCTTTGGAAACAATGGCAAGAAGCCGGGCCGTGAGATGGGACTTTCACAGGGTTCTGGGAAGGTACACAGGTGTTGGGAGAGCTCTGCTTTACCTTACCTGCACTCACAGCCAGTCCGGTGACCACCATGTCGTGGCCAGCCAGCTGCTGCCTGGGCTGTGAGGAGCCGTGCAGGTCCCACATCATGACCATCCTGTCTCGAGAGGCGCTGAAGAACTGGCTTGATTTGGGAGTACAGGCCAGCTGCCCGGGAGGGGAAAAAAGCAGAAATAGCTCTGGTGTGCTGGCTGGACTGGACGTTAAAATTGGAAAGAGATGCGTTTGCAGTAACCCGCCCCCGACTCTGTGTGTGTGTGTGTGTGTGTGTGTGTGTGTGTGTGTGTGTGTGACTGGAGATTGAACCTGGGGCCTCACACTATGCGTTCTACCACTGAGCTACACCCCTGGCCCTTTTACAATTTTACTTTGAGACAGGGTCTTGCTAAATTGCCCAGGCTGGCCTTGAACTTGCTGTACTTGCTGTACTGCTCTGGCCTCTTTAAAAGCGTAATACTAAATTTGAAATCTGTGCCTGGAAGCCCAGCCAGGCTGCATTTCTGCCTTTCTTGGTGTTGCGTTCCTCTCTCCTCCTTCCGAAGCAGACTCCCTCCCATCCTTCAAGGGGAGGTTGAAAACCCTCGTCTCCTCCATGCAGCCCCCTCAGACGGTCTCCCCGCTCAGGTCCCCCACAGAACATCTTCATGTGACCGTGTGGCACTTTGTCATCACCACACCCGGGTGGGTACAGTGTTAGCGGAGCTCCGGCATACAGTTCTTGTCCCATCAACCGCCTTACACAGTCTCCTATTTCGTGTCATGATGGCATTCGTTTTGTCTTTAAAGAGGTCTTTTTATATTTTTGGGGGGGTGTGCTAGGGATCAAACTCAGGGGCTTGCATTTGCTAGGCAAGCGCTCTACCACTGAGCTAAATCCCCAAACCCTTATATTTATATTTATTTATTTTTTAGTAACACTGGTTTTTACTTGCAAACACCACTTAAAAGTACTTATATTTATTCTTAATTATATAAAGATCTATTTATTTCTACTTTACCAAAGGATTCTGCAGGGATGTTTACTATCTTTCTGGTCTACTAAGATGATCATATCTTTCTCTTTTGACCAATCAAGAGAATCATTATTGATTCCCTGACTTTTCAATTCCCTAGTAGTAAACCATTTTTGCCTTCTTAGAATAAAACTCAATTAGTCACGGTATGCTATTCTTCTAAGAAAAAGTTAAATTCTATTTGCTGATACTTCATTTAAGGTTTTTGTACGAATACTTGTAGCAGTCTGCAAGTAGTATATCCAATATCCATTTTCCCAATAAAACCTCTATGTTGTTGGGTATAGCAATGTACTCAGCTATAAATTCAGAAATTCCAACCGCCTAGAAGACCGGGGTAACCCATGATGTATAAGTGGAAGTGGAATGTCTGGGGAAATCTTTGTAAGGGGTCAGCAGGCACAACCTTTCGCTCTTGCCCTTTCTTCCTTCCTCCTGCCTTGCGATCAAATATAATGATTGGAGCTGCGGCAGCCATCTTGTGAATGGCAGATAACTTTGACGAAGGAAGCTAAGCTCTAAAGATGGTGGGTAGGAAAAACAGAAGGAGCCAGGTGTGGTGGCATGCTCTTATAGTCCCAAATACTCAGGAGGCTGAGGCAGGAGAATCATCAGTTTAAGGCCAGCCTGGACAACACAGCAAGACACTGTCTAAAAAAGAAAAGGACAGAAGAGAGAGAGAAAAACAGACAGAGACAAAGAGACAGAAAGAAAGAGAGAGAGAATAGAAAAAAGAAAACTACACATAGGAGTCTGGCTCCCTCATGACCATGAAGCCACCACATGAACCTCTGACTGTGTACTTAAAGTATTAGTATCTGGGCTTTCGGTCACTTGAAGCCCGATCTAACTCTACCTAACTCAGAAGCTCACTGGTATGCAGTTTCTTTATATGCTTTGTCAAGTTTTGCTACTGATGTTATACTGGCTTTATAAAAAGAATTAAGAAATAGTCCCTTTTCTCTATGCTTTAAAACAGTTTATATTATACCAGATCTATTATTTTTTGTGAATTTGAAAGAATCTTTTTGAAACCATCAAGGTCTAATACTGTTATGACAGGTGAATCTGTTGTACTCTTGGTCAGTTTAAAGTGAGTCTCTGGTCCATAAAATGCTTTGTTTTGTTTTGTTTTTTGAGATGGAGTCCTGGCATTTTGCCCAGGACAGCCCTGAACTCACAATCCTCCCCCTCGACCTCCTGAGTGGATGGGATTACAAGGGTGTGCCTATGTCTGGGCAATTAAGGCTTCTTACTTTGCATATGACTTCAATATCACTATCACAACTCCTGAATTTGTTTGGTTTGCATTTTCCTGATACTTCTTTGCTTGCTGTGTTTCCTGTTCTAATACCTCCCATGATTTTTTTAAATTTTTTTAAATTGTGGTAAAATACACACAACAGGAAAGTTATCATTTTAACCATTTTTTGTTTGTTTGTTTTGGTTTGGTTTGGTTTTTTGAAACAGGGTCTCACTATGTAGTTCAGGCTGGCCTCAAACTCATGGCGCTCCTTCTGCCTTGGTCTCCTCAGTCATGCACCACCACGCCCAGCTAACCATTTTTAAGTATACAATTCAGTGGCATCAGTACATTCATATTGTCATGCAACCATCGCTACTATCCATTTCCAGAACTTTCATTATCCCAAACTGAAACTTTATACCATTCTCCCCTCCCTACAACGAGTGGTAACCACGATTCCACTGTCTATATGAATTTGACTATTATAGATAGCCCATGTAAGTGGAATCATGATACTTGTCCTTTTTGTCTGGCTTCTTTCACTAAGGGTAATGTTTTCAAGGTTGTAACATGTAGCAAAATTCCATTCTTTTTTTAAGGCTGAGTAATATTCCATTACATATTTATTACCACACTTAGTTTATCCACACACCTGTCAATGGATATCAGGTTGTTTCCACTTTGGAATGCCTTTCTCTGCTTTCCTGGAGTGGGGCTTCCTCACATCAAATAAAGCTTTTTTTGTGTTTAAGTATCAGTCACTCAATATCGAGAGCTATTAGAGGTTCCTTTATTCTACTCCAAATTCCCTGCAGAATTAATCCCTGTCGATGGATTGACAAATTAATCATTGACAATTACCTTGGTAATTTCACGTTCATGGCCTTTGAACCTTTTCACCATGTTTCCAGTTTTCCAGTTATAGGCAACAACTGTCTGCAGAGGGAACAGGTTGGTTCAATCACTCCATTTAGATTTAACTAAAACCAGTGTTTATGTCATCCCCACCTCATTTCTCCCTGGCAGCTAATGAGGGCTCTCTTCACATTTCCCTGCTTTGAATTTTTCTTTCCTCTTGAGCACTCCTCCGTCTCTCCCAAGACGCTGGGCCACCCCCCTAAACTGTGCTCATGAGTCTGGGATAACATTCCCAAAGGGAAGGGATTCCACTTGAGACCTTGACAAATATGCTAGAGGAGAATTCTCCATGGGATTAGATTACTTTGTCCCTATTGTATTGTACTTGTTTTAGTTCGTTTAAATTTACTATCTTGGGCTGGGGGTGTAGCTCAGTGGTTAGAGCGCCTGCCTTGTAAGCACAAGGCCCTGAGTTCGATCCCCGGCACCAAAAAAATAAATAAATTTTCCATCTCAACCACCTTTAAGTGTACAGTCCAGTACTGTTGAATATATTCACATTATTGTGAAACAGATTGTATTTTTTGTTTTAAAAAAAACTCATCCATAATCTCAATTGCCAAAGAGAATCATTTTTAAAATTTTCTTTCTTCCCTTTTCACAGGTATATACTTTAATATTTTACTGTAAGTGTTTCTCTTCCTCAACAGGATGGTGAACACATTTTCATGCTTGTTGCTGGAGAGTAAGTAAGGGCTATGTACTATGGTGGACCCAGCCCCTGCTGCACCTGACCTAGTTAAAAACCAGTTTTCTAATCTGCAAAGTGGAAAAGATAACCTTTGCCCCATCTACTCCTCACAGGTCTAAGGGAGACTCATATAAATAAAATTTCTCACATCCAAGATGATACAAATTTAGAGACAAAATGTCAACTAAGTCATCATACTTAAGTGCATCCTGATCTCAGAGGTGTTAAAATTTGAAAATAAGTGCATCTCAGAACCAGAGAACTATAGTATGCACATGAAATTTGAAGATTCTAAAAGGCTATTGAAAATTATAAGCATTATTAGCGTCATTCAGTACAGAAAGTCAGCAGTTTTGCTATCTGTAGCCTAGCAGTGAGTGCTATGATGGCACCTACTGTGAAGGAGAGAAAGTGATCAAAGTGGCAATGGGAAGCCAGTGGTGGTGGCACATGCCTGAAATCTCAGTACTTGCGAGGCTGAGGCAGGAGGATCACTGCAGGTTCCAGGCCAGCCTGGGCTATACTACATAATGAATTCAAGGCCAGGCTCGACTAAATAGCGAGACCATGCCTCGAAAAACCTAAAAACAAAACAAAACAAACAAACCAAAAAAAGTGACAATGAGAGAAAACACAAAAACATACAAGGAAAGAATGAGGATACATAGCAGTGTAGATTTCAGCAAAAGAGAGGCATAAAGGAAGCTACTAGAATGTTCCTTTTGCTGACTCCTGTGTCTGTCTGTAGAGATAAAAAAGGGCTGACTGGAATTATATCTGCCATTTATAGAAAGCATGTAGGAGGTATGGCAGAGGGCTAGGGATCTTACCTACGTTTTCTCATTTAATTCATGCAACTGTGCCATGAGGCTGGGGTTATTATCTCTACTTAACAAGTAGAAAAGCTGAAGCTCAGAACATTTGAAGACTTGCTGAAAGGAACAGGAAGTGGCAGAGCGGGATTTAAACCAAGTCCTCCTAACTTTGAATCCACCTTGTGGGCTGGGAATGCAGCTCAGTGGGCAGAGCACCTGCCTTGCATGTCCTAGATTAGATCTCCAGTGCAGGGGAAAAGCCTACACTAATCAGTCCTGCTCCTGCCAGAAATGCAAACCCAGATCTCTCCTTAAAATATCTTTCCTGTAGTGAGGTGGTTTTCTGGGAAATACTGCAAATCTCACCTTATCTTTTCCTCCAGAGACACAAAGTTCTGAGTTCAGAGCAGCAACGACGAAAACAGAATCTACATGAGCGGGGCTATACTCTTGAAAAGTTTTAGTTTGGATTCTCTCTTCTATATTTCCATCAGGCCTGCTGAAGAAGGATGAAAAATGAGAAGCCCAATGCCTGGGAGTGGACAGGACAGCAAGAGGAAGAGGAGTATGGCTGATGGTAGCAATTCAGGCCAGGCTGCGGGGGGAAACGAAGAGGACAAAGGAGACTTGCTGATGTTGCCAGAAATGGTATTAGTTATTCCAAAAACGCTCAAGATGACTGCATGATTGAAATGTGATACAGGGAAATCCCAAGGCCAGGAGTCTGCTGATGCTCCAGACTAATTCCCAAGGTGCGGGGCTGCAGACACCAGTTATTAAGGTGACTGGTTCTCACCCGAAAGAAAGCAGACCAAACTGTTTAGGAAAAAGCATCAGCGCTCGCTCTGGGCTTTCCCTTTCTTTCACAGAGAGTTGTAACAGGGCATGATAAAAATGGAGACCCCAGGGAAAGACTGCTGTACCTGTATTTATAAGTGCTGTGTCTGAGTTTGCTTTGCAGTTTACCCATCACAGCATGGAACTGACGAGAAACCTTCTGAGGAGCTCCTTTCCGCAGGCACCGGGGTAGCAGCATCCCTTGCAGTTGCTGGAAGTTGTGTTCCCTGCTTAGTAAAAAGACAAATGCATACAGTGAATTTTGCTAGGCACAACGATGAAGTATGGTTATGTCAAACCTTTTTTTTTTAAAAACCAATTTTATACATTTGCTTTTCCTCTTTTTCCTGTTTTACTCTTACAGCCTTGGGATGGCAGTGTCAATAAAGCATTAGCAGATTAACAAAAGTAAAACTAATTTTTTTTATTGGATGGTGGGGATCAAACTCAGGGCCTTGCACTTGCAAGGCAAACGCTCTACCACTGAGCTAAATCCCCAACCCCAGTAAAACTAATTTTCAAAAATACTAAGAAATAAAAAAAAAATACTAAGAAATAGCCAAGAATGGTGGTGCACGCCTACAATCCCAGCACCCGGGAGGCTGAGGCAGAAGAATCGCTGCGAGTTTGAGGCCAGCCTGGGCTACATAGTGAGTTCAAGGCCAGCCTGAACTACACAGTGAGACTGTGTCTCAAAAAAAAACCAAAAATAAATAAATAAATACTAAGAATTATGTTTAAACTGATATAAGTTATACAAAATATACATATATTGAAATATTACATGGTACCCCATTAATAAGTAAAATTTTTATGTTTTTATGTATTAGTTAAAAATAAATTTTTGAAAATGTAAAAATAATACTAGGAAATTCCTCAGTAAGTTAAATTCAGCATTACCCTATGACCCAGCGATTTCACTCCTGGGGATACAGCCAAAGGAGCTGAAAACAGCTGCTCAAACAAAAAATTGGTATAATAAATGTTCATAAAGACACTGTTCACAATAGTCAAAAGGTGTTAAAAAGAAAAAAAAAACTTCATCAATGGATGGCTACCCCACAGGTGAATCCTGTAAGTTTCATGCTCAGAAAAAGAAACCAGTAATCCCAGCTCTCTGGGAAGATGAGGCAGGAGGATCGCACGTTTGAGCTGGGCTGGGGCAACTTGGTGAGATCCCGTCTCAAAGTGAAGAATAAAAAGGGCTGAGGATGTAGCTTCGTGCAAAGGCCCTGGGTTCAATCCCCAGGACCACACAGGAAAAAGCCAGATACAAAAGTCTACAGAATGTATAACTCAACTTACATGAAATATCTACATAGTTTGCAAACCTATAGTGACAGAAAGCAGATCGGTGGTTGCCAAAGGCAAAGGCGAGGTGAAGAGTCAGGGATGATTTTGCTACTTAACAGGTGCAGAAAAAAGAAAAAAAACATCCAGGTACAGAGTTTCCTTTTGGAGCAGAACTACAGAGTGATGACGACTGCACAGCACTGTCTATGTACTAAATGTCATAATGGTGAATTTTATGTTCCATATACTCTACCACAATAAAATAAAATACCAGGAGCACGTAATTAAAAATAAAAAATAAAGTCTATTCGTGAAGCTTCTTGCAAGAGGGGAGCCTTAGTTATTCCAGAATGTTATGACCTTCCTTGCTTATAGGATTGTATTAAATAATTTTACTGTGGCACTTCTCTAAATCGGCACAGCAGGATCATGAGGTTATTCTGTAATAAGAAATGAGATGCTTGAGATAATGACACTAAATGATCCAATAAGGGTAATGACCTAGATCAGCAGTTCTTAAAGTATGACCTGAGGACCAGGGATTCCCGCATCTTCAGGGAGTCCTTGAGTTCTCCTTTTTCCAATTGTATCTCTGTGGGAGGCCTGATTTCACAAACTGTCAACCCAAGATGTGTAATGCGATAGACTGAAAGCAGAAGCAGGTATGAGAATCTAGCTGTCTTCTGTTTAAGCGAACATGTAAGACCTCAGAAAAATATAAATTTTTCCAAATAAATTGTGTACAAAGTTTTTCACACAATTGTACTATTTATCTTAACATGCGATAGGTTTATTATTGTAGGCTTTAAATAGGTAAATATTTTTAAATTTCTCAGTTTTAATGCCAATAGGAGGTATCAGAGCAGGAATCTGAACCCCATCTATAACCTACATAAACAAAAGCTCTCCAGGGCCAGGGGTTTAGCTCAGTGATTAGAGTGCTTGCCTTGCAAGCACAAAGCCCTGAGTTCAATCCCTGGCACCACAAAAAACAAACAAACAAACAAAAGCTCTCTGGAAGCCTCAGTGATTTTTTTTTCTTTTTTTTCCCCTCAATGATTTTTAAAAGTGTAAAAGAATCCTGAGAACAAAAAATTTGAGAACAACTGACCTAGAAATTAAAATCATGTTAATACTAGATGATGCACATTAGAATCAAGAGAATTATTGTTTCCCAGATTTAATTACATTGTCCCCACCAATAACAAGGCTAGAACTAAAAAGAGAGAGAACCAATTACACATTCAAAGATGCTCGTTCTGTGCTCACTTTGGCAGCACAGATATTAAATTTTTTTTTTGTTTTTTTTTTTGAGGCAGGATCTCATTATGTAGTTCAGACTGGCCTTGACCTCACTATGTAGCCCAGGCTGGCCTTGAACTCACAGTAATCCTCCTGCCTCAGCCTCCCCTGTGCTGGGATTACAGGCATGTGCCACCATGTCCAGCTAAAATTAGAACAATACAAAGAAGATTAGCATGGCCCCTGTGCAAAGATGCCCATCCATTCATTCTCTCAGGAAACATGTCCTAAGTACCCAAAAAAAAAAAAATCCTAAGAACCTGGGAGCTAGGGATTTAGCTCAGTGGTTAGAGTGCTTGCCTAGCAAGCACAAGGCCCCAAGTTCAATCCCTAGCACCAAAAAAAAAATATATATATATATATCTAAGAACCTAATTTGTACATACCCTGTACGAGTTGCTGGTGGAACAGGGGGAAAAAAAGAGAGAGCAACCTGAAGATATTGGCCAACATGATCATTTGCTGATACTGAAGGAATCTGACCAGGGCTCAATCTTGGCTATTCTAGGTCCTGTGTCCTCTACAACTAGCTATTCCCTGAGATGCCAGAGGGATGAGGGAAGTAAATCGGGCAATAAAAGTGCACAGTCCCATTTCTTCCGGGATTCTCCTTAAAGTTCTAAGAGATGAGTTGGTTATGGACCCAACAAGCCTACTTCTAGAAAGAACTGTCTACAGGGAGAACAGCAGCTAAAACTAGCCAAGTAAGTATTCTCATTCATATCATAAGCATTAAAAAACAGAATTCTTTTCCAGAAAATTTTGAGGGGTTTCCAGAACTGACTCCTAACAAGAATAGGTAAATAATACAGAAGCACATCAGTGACAAGAACACCGGTTGTGGCATCAAGAGCCTTGGGCTCTGGCCCCAGCTCTGCCTCACCTCACCACGTGTCCCTCAGTGGCTCCAGTCTCCACTCTGGGTCTCAGCCTCCCCAGCTATTCAGTAGGCTGAGTCAGGAGGATCACACATTTGAGGCCAGCATGGGGAACTTAGTGGGTCCCTGTCTTAAAATAAAAAGGGGTGGGCTGGGGATTTAGCTCAGTGATTAGAGTGCTTGCCTTGCAAGCACAAGGGCCTGAGTTCGATCCCTGGCACCACACACACACACACACACACACACACACACACAAAAAGGGGTGAGGATGTAGCTCAATGGAAGAGTACTTGCTTGGCATGTGTGAGGCCTGGGTTCAATCCCCAGTATTAAACAGTAACTAGGAGACAAGACTGAATGAGTTTTAGTAGACTACATGCTCCACAGGAAAAAGGACTTTCATTACTCATCATTGTACCCCAAGTGGCTTGCACAGTACAACAAAAATATTTGTTGTGAAGTAGTGAATCTAATGTTCCAATTCAGACATTCTGGGATTCTCTATGATAGGTCATAAGATGTGCTAAAAGGAAAAGTTCCAGGATAATTTCCAAAATACTTGGGATATTGTGTTCACAGACAGAGAGTAGGGGTTGGGGGTTTAGCTCAAAGGTTAGAGTGCTTGCCTAGCCAAGCGCAAGGCCCTAAGTTCGATCCCCAGCACCAAAAAAAAAAAAAAAAAAAAAAGTATAGAGCTTCCTACCTGCCAGCCTAACCTATTTTTCAACATTGCCGTCAAATTATAAAAACACATGCTATCCATAGATCTAGGTCAATGGAAATTGCAGGTGCTATAAATGGACTGTGCTTAAAACTGATTGGATTCGTAGCTGGTATCTTCACTCCAAGTGAAGAGTATTGATGGTATATTCTAAGAAAAAGGTAATTTTTAGCATAACTTACCCTCAAACCAATAAGATCTTCCTGGTGAATTGCTGTATTCAATGATTTGCAATGTTTATCCTTTGGAAAATAGTTCAAGCAGCCACTTCCTGATGTAATCTCTGTAATCAGTGAAAAGACGCTCAGGTTAATCTCTGTCTAAGCACGTTTGCACTGAAAAGAGATTTACAAGGTAAATAAGGACCCTGTTTAATTAAAAAGATTGTTAGGCATAGTTTTCCTTTAAAAAGAAGGCAATAGTTTACAAAATTCCAAAACCATATAACTCACATTTCCAACAATTAGAGAAAATGTACTGTAATGTTAATAATACATCTTTTTAAATGTGCAAAATATATTTAATTGCATCATTAAATATTTTGGTTTTATTTATGTTAATCAGAAATCTTCAGAATTTACTGCTTACTTCAGTTTACCGCTTTTGAGAAAAAAAGCAATCTCCTTATTTATTTTAGCGTGGTACTGGGGATTGAACCTAGCAGTGATGGACATTTTAGAGCTTTCAATGACAACAAACAGCTGGCTGCAGCACGCGTACCAGAGGTTTGACACCACTGATTGGGCCTTCACTCCGACCTACATCCCAGCTTTTTTTATTTATGTATTTTTATTTTGAGATAGTTCTCCCTAAGTCGGACCTCCTAAGGTTGGGGACAAGCCGTATGTAGTTTTTTCTTTCTGGCTCTTCAGATCACAGATGCTTCCTGTCCATTATGCAAACGGCTAAAGCTCATGTTTGATGTCTCTGTAAACGAGGAGGATTCGCCCAAGGTGGAAACCTGATGCCACCCAGCCCAGCGCTGAACTTCAGAAACCGTCTCCCCGCTTCGGCCAGGTGGTTGGCTGTGGCCAGGAGAGGGCGACGGATCCCACCTCTCCGCGGCCCCCCTTTCTAGCATCTCAGGCTCCATACCCACCGGTGGACTGGCGGGTCTAGCCGTGAGGCCCACCGGTACGTTGGGCAGGAGGGCATCCGCAGTCTTCACCGCCTCCCGCGCCTCCGCCCCTAGCAACGAGCCTCGCGTTGCTAGGACAGGAGTCCCTGAGAAAAAACCTCCGGGCGCCCTTGGCGGCCTCGGAATTTAAGTTCCGGCTCACCGGATGTCTTCCAGGGACAGAACCGAGAGCTCCCTGCGTGGCTTTCTTATTCTAACAATGTGTCGATGAGGTCCAAAGAAGAGGACGAATGTGCCCAAGATCACACTGCCCAAAGAATCTATATAATCCAAGCAAAGTGGTGCGGTCTAGTAGCCACAGAGAAAGCGCTGATAAATGTCATCTTTTGATTATTATTCTTGCTGAAAAGAGGATTGCCTTATTTCTTTGGAGTTTTTCCTGATTCCAGCCAGCCAGAGGTCCCTCCTTTGGGCTTTTCTCCGGTACCCTCTTTCTCTATGCCTTTCAATCGTTCTTTCATCAAACCATAACAGTTCATTACAATAGCAAGGAGACCCCTCAGCACCTTCTTGAGATCCAAATGTAAGACAGTTTCAAAAACTAACAGCAGCTATAAGACAACATTTTTACAGTTAGTCACATCGCTTCCAGACTAAAGTCTGTTCATCTCTGTATTCCTGGTGCACAGCACTGGGCTCGTTGAATGTTTGTTGAATCAACGAATGAGTGAGTGAGAGAATGAATGGATGAATGAGATCCTAACCAACAATTCTTTTGCACCCTAGTATGTGGCTCTTCCAGTGGCAGATCTTGCAAATGGCCATAAATGAAGATTTGTGGAGTTTCTGAATATCGGGGGCCAGGGCAGAAGTTCACCTCCACAGAGTATCAGGGCTGGCCACTGAATCTGTATTCCACACTAGGGAAGGAATCTCCTCTGCACCATCCCTTGTTGCTGCTCCCTCCTTGATGATGCACTCATTGTTTTCTGAGTTAGTGGCCTGTTGTCAGGAGGTGTATTTCCTGGCAGAAGCTGGGCTCTACTCCTGTGCCACCTCCAACATTGATGTTAGTTCAGAGGGGAGGGCTCTCCCTACAAATTTATCCCTCTTCCCTATAATCGGGATAGACCTATTGCTGTGTGCTGGGGCACTGTACAGCTACAGGCTGATTTACTAGATTCCTACCCTCAAGATGTTCCTACTGTGGGATGGATCCCCCTTGAGAGATGCCTTAGGCTTGTGGCATCTAATACTCCTAAATTGGTATCCGTAGCCAGACCGCTCTCTGAACCGTACCTGTATGTCCATCTGTCTCCAGCCGGTCTCCACCTGGATGTCTAAAAGACACCTCTTCCTTGACATGACTCACATGGAAACATCATCTTTCTCCCAAACCCATTCCTCTTCTTTTTTTTCTAAATGCTGAGCACTGCCATTTGTTAATCGGCCAAAGCAAGGTTGTAGGTGTCACTTGTAACTTCTTTTCTTCTGTGTTTGAGAACTATCCCAAAGATTTCTCTATTTTACCTCCTAAATATCCTGAAAATAAAAATCTGCTCTTCTTTCTAGCCACCACCATGGATCAGGGCAAGATCATCCAGAATGTGATAGATTGGAAATGGCCACAGGTTCTTTGCAGCTTCTATCAGGGCTGACTTTGTAAGTTGCTCTGCCCAATAGGATGTAGCAGAAATGACACCTTGGGACTTCTGAGTTTAAGCCTCTAAAGGACTCTAAAGGAATTTCTGCTCTTGTCTTATTGGATCACTGCCACTATGGGAGGAGGACCAGGCTAGACTGTTTGAGAGACATGGTCCATCCAATAGCTAGCACCAAACGTCAGACACGTGAGTGAGACATCATCATATGATCATCATCATCGTCAACAGTAATGGGGACTGAACCCAGGGCACTCCCACTGGCTACATGAAGCTTGAAATATGGCTATTGCAACCGAAGAACTGAATTTTAAATTTTACTCATTTTAATTAAGTTTAAATTTAAATAGCCTCATGGGGCTAGTGCAA
The DNA here is from genome assembly GCA_004026905.1 of Hystrix cristata. Lineage (NCBI taxonomy): Eukaryota > Metazoa > Chordata > Mammalia > Rodentia > Hystricidae > Hystrix > Hystrix cristata. The sequence continues at coordinate 24,139 of PVJO010008708.1, read as the reverse complement.
GTTCAGCACATAGTAGGTACTTATTGAGTTGTGTTTGTTTTGTTTGGCAGCACTGGGGATCCACCAAGGGTCTTGCACATGCTAGGCAAGCACTGTCTCACCAAGCCACAGCCCCAGTTCCTTACTGAGCATTTTTGAATAAAGAATGAAAAGGGAAGACAATCATGGAAAGACAATTAGCCCACAAAACAGAATGTTGGGGTGTGAGCAACATAAATTCATGTACAGTCCTCTAGGCCCTTTACCTCCCAAGCCCTCAGCCTAACCCTACCAGCTCCTCCAGCTCTGTCTCATGTAAATATAATCTTGGCTCTAGACTCTTTCTTGCCTGGGTTGGCTGTTCTCTCCTGAACTTGTCCTACATGTGATGCAAGCTGGTCCCACAGCCCCCTGGAGACAGGACCTGGGCATATCTGGTTTGGTCTGACCTGAGCAGAAAGCATCGTCTCCGGGGGCCTGGGCCCCATCACATGGGCCCCATGTGGTCTGAGTTTGTCTGCACTGGCAGACTGCCGAACCCTCTTAAGGTGATGGTTGAAGCTAACTGTACTGTGAAAAGTCACAGCAGAACCAGAAACCCCACAGGGTTGATACTCACTGATACTACTGGAAACCAGACAAACCACAATCAGATGACTTCTAGCACTGACCCTAGACATGTTACAAAAGGGGTCTGAGGACAGAAGCATGAACACGGGGCCAGGCAGAGTGGGGTGGGCCAGGGTTCCGCTGAACAAGTAGACAAGCTGGGTCTGCCATGGAGGACCAGAGACCTGAGGGAAGGATAGTTCTTCCAGAAGCCTTTCCAAACATTCAATTAAAAAACAAAACAAAAAACCAGGTGCAGTGCCACACTCCTGTAATCCCAGTGCCTCAGGAGGCTGAGGCAGGAGGATTGCAAGTTCAAGGCCAGCCTGGGCAACTTAGCCAAGCCTGTCTCCAAATAAAATAAAAGGGTGTGGTATGTGAGGCAGTGACAGAGTGCTTGCCCAGCATGCACAAGACCCCTGGATTCCATTCCCAGCACTCCCCCCTACAAAAAAAGACCAAAACCAAATGTCATAAATATCATGAACAAGCAAGTGAAAGGGCAGGGTATAGGGCATGATATGCACAGAATTCTAATTTTAGAGGAATAAACAAAATCCCCTCTGTTATATAGTAGGGGCTAACAGATGCTTTGTCATATGCGCAGGGATCTGTAAATATACTTGTAACAGGTTATCACACCATGGGATTTGGATGAGGTTCATTGGTGAGCAGATGTTATGGTATAAAAAGAAATCTCGCACTCGCTACCTTCTCTGCGTGGACAGCTCCTTCCCCTGATAGTCTCAGCACTCCTGTCATCCCCTCTGCACCAGCACGCTCTCCCTCACGCTGTTGTTCCTATTGTTAAAACAGACTCTGGAGACTGTGATCTCTGAAATAAAAGGCTTACTGAGCATTACAGAAGCTAGCCAAAAAAAAGAGCAGGTCCTGGGGCGAGCTCCCGCCACTACCAGCAGCAGAGCTAGGTAAGAGTTAGGAATATGTTCACTGGACCAGAACCAGGAACATTGTTTCTATAATGAAAAATTGGAGGAAAATGACATAAATTGTTTATATTGAACTTACTCTGGCTGTAGATAAGAGATGCAGGATTATGTGAAGCAGAGAAAGCTTCAAGATAGGAGGACAGTCTATAAGGAGAAGTAATAGGTACTTTTGGATTGGCAGGGGTTATCCACAGGTACAGGGCAGGTCATGGTGGGATTTGAGTTCAAGGGAGGATTTGCTTATTTGTCAGTGCTGGGATAGAACCAGGGCCTCTTGCGTGCCGGGCAAATCTTCTGCCACTGAACTACACCCCCAACTCTGAGTTAAGGCTTTACATGTATGCAGGAATACAAAACCGTCTTTTGTTGTTGGCTCCTCATTTGTTAGCTGATTAACTACCCCCGTGTGTCCTCACTGTCATCCTCTGACCCTTGTAATTAAATGTAGGACATCTCAGAAATTTTCTGAGACATTATTATATAATGTTTGAATTTTTTTCATTTCTCTTATTACTGACATTATACTACATATCCATTTGTTTTATTTGTCCATGGAAGTAACTTTATTCTAGAATGTTGTACCCCAGTTGAATAAGGCCTGGCACACAGGTAGGTGCCCAATAAACCTTTTGAATGACTGAAGTGTAATAAGCATGTCCATTCTTCCCTGTCTCCAGTTCAGGGTGTCCTACTTATACAAATCCTAAAGGCCAAGTACAGCCCTCCTTGTGCCCAGTAGGGCTCCAGAAATCCCTGTACAGCCTAAGCAGCTTTCAAACTTTTTTTTTTTTTTTTTTTGGTGCTAGGGATCGAACTCAAGGCCTTGCAAGCACTCTAACCACTGAGCTAAATCCCCAGCCCCTCAAACTTTTTGAACATGACCCTCAGAAAGAAATACATTTAGTCTCCACTCCCTATATACATCTTCTACTTAGTTGTAGTCAAAAGACCAAATTATGACAAACTAAATTTAGCTAAATTTAGTTAAGTGTTCAAATTAGCTTTTATTAACATTTTTTAAATTGTACAACATCTCATTCTATAAAATAGACTGACTGAGCCAAGGAGGTTGGTTTTATGGGTAGAACAGGGCTTAAGAAAGCAGAAATAAAGTCATTTCAAAATTACTTTCTTACTGGGTCAAAACAAAGGGGATTTCCTTTATCATACCAGTTAAATCTGGCCTGTTTGGGGCAATAATCTCTCACTCTTGCTTTTTTTGTTTGTTTTGTTTTGTTTTATTATATTGAGACAAGGTTTTGCTATGTAGCCCAGGCTGGCCTTGAATTCACGGTGGTCCTCCTGCCTCAGCCTCCTGAGTGCTGGAATCACAGGTGTGCACCACCACGCCGAGCTTCCACCCCAGATGTAATGAATGAGAATCTTACTAGAAAGTCTCTATCTCCTATGCCCTGCCCTGCAGGGATTGTGAAGCCTGATAAGATTGAGAGGCCCGACCTGGGAGTTTATGAATATCCCATAAACTGGTGCCTGAAGAAGATGCTGTGCTTCAGGGCTTGCTGCTTGTTGTAATAAGGGGCCGATTCTCCCGCTCCAGTCCACCTCAGCCCAAGAGCAATGGAACAGATGAACCCAACTTTCTACTCCCATCTTAGTCCTTTGCATTTCCTAGTCCCTCTGCCTGGGAACGTGTTTGGTGATTTCTCTGTGATTTTCCAGACTGTACCCTGCTAGGACCACTGACTGCTCCTGGGCTACACCCAAGGAGGGGACTCAGCTTTCCCAGAGACCTTACCCCTTTCCTCCCTTGGCCTCCCATAGCTTTCTCCTTCTTAGGGAAGAAAATCTAAAGTAATCTCTAATTACTATGGCCTGTTTCCATTCCTTTCCCTAGAGGAGGGTAGGTGTTATTATGAGGCCATCACCCTCCCACTGGGATGAACTGAGAGGCTTCTTTGGATACAGGGATCGCAGCAGGGCCTCTCTAAAGAACCTCATGCAGTTTACATTCCCAAACCTGCCTCAAGTATATTTACAGATCCTAGCATGTATAATAAAATCATTTATTATTCACGAGTGTGTGTCAAAGTAAGCATTTTGCAAATAAGATCTCATTTCATTCTTTTTTTTTTGTGGGTGCTGGGGATTGAACTCAGGACCTTGCACTTGCTAGGCTAGTGCTTTACCACTTGAGCTGAATCACCAACCCCCTCATTTCTTTATTGACACAGTACTCCAAGCTAGGTACTATTATCATCACCCACATTGCAGAGATCAGGAAATTTTTGTTGTTGTTGTTTTTTCGGTGGGGGAGTGCTGGGGATTGAACTCAGGGCCTTGCACTTGCTAGACGAGACCTCTACTGCTGAGCTAAATCCCCTATCCCAGTTGTTTTTTGAGGCAGGGTCTTGCTGTGTGGTTCGAACTGGACTTGAACTCACTACGTAGCCCAGGTTGGCCTTGAATTCACAATCCTCCTGCCTCAGCCTCCCGAATGTGGAGCTCAGAGGCCTGTACCACCACACCCCGCAAGATAAGGAAATTGAGACCAGAGGGACCAAGTAACCTGACCAAAGTCCCATAGCTGTACACAGTATAGCTGTGATGAAACCTGTAACATGATATTCCACACCGTATTCTGTCTGGCCACCCGGTATAATATTTGTCTATGTGGGTTGGGTCCATGCTGGAAGATGACACCACTCAGAACTGCTCTTCCAGGCTGTTAACTGCCCTTACTCCTTCGGGCCTAACACCTACAGCCGGCAAGGGGAAGGGTTCTATTGCCTTTGTGTAGCAGTAGCTTAGAGGAGCCTCATGGTGGAAGAGCCTGGGGCTTCGGGAGCCTCAAAGATGTAAAGTTTTTCTTCTGGATTTTGCTGCCACCTGTGCCCAGAGGTGCTGAACCCAGAGTCCAGCCCTACACACAGGGCCTGGGCCCTGTCCTCTTTGATTGAGTTCACTCAGGTCTCTGCCAAGACCTTTCTAGGTGGAGTTTGGGCTCGGGGAGCAGTGTCTGCCTCCTTGTAGGCCCAGACTGGGTCCCCACCAGAGGCCTCAGTCAGACCTTAGGTTGACATATGGGGCTCTGGGGAACTCCTGTATCTGCTCAGGTCCATGTTAGCAGTTCTTTCCGGAAGGAATGGGTGGGTTTTTCTTCTTTTTTTTTATTTGCAAGGTCAGTTTTCTTTACAACAAACATGTGTTACTTTTTTCACAGTGCTAATTTAAAAAAATTAAAACCCCAACATTCAAATTCAGAAAATTTGGATACAAACACTGTAGTTTGGGGAAATCAGTCTTAATATGCAACTTTAAAAATTATGAGGCCTGGGGATGTAGCTCAGTGGTACATTGCTTGCTTAGCAAGCAAGAGGTCCTGGGTTTGATCCTTAGCATAAAAAGAAGAAACAAATAAATCATGGTAACCCTAAGTCACTGCATCGGTTTCTCACTCATTGCCATCAATTAGTAACTGTGTTACTTAACTGTAAGTAACACCAGTTACTTAACTGTAAGTAAGTTACTTGACTTCCATACAAATTGGAATCTTAATACTACTTCCCATGTACTATTGGCAGATGCTTAGAGACTGCAGTTTTTGTCTGTCTACCAGGTAGTACACTGTTTTATGAGGGTTTTTTTTTTGGGGGGGTGGTCCTGGGGCTCTAACTCAGGGCCTCGCGCTTGTAGGCAAGCACTCTCCCACTGAGCTAAATCAAATCCCCAACCCCTGTTTTGTAAGTTTTTAACTCATTAACTCCTCAAGCCTGGGTCTATTAGGCAAGTGCTGTCATTCCTATTTTACAGTTGAGGCCACAGAGTGGCTATGAGAGATTTGAACTAGGCAGTCTGACACTAGAGCCTAAGTGTGGGGTTTTGTTTTTTTGGTTTTTGTTTGTTTGTTTGTTTGTTTTTGGGGTGCTGGGGATTGAACTCAGGGCCTTGTGCTTGTGAGGCAAGCACTCTAACCACTGTGCTAAATCCCCAGCCTGTTTTTGTTTGTTTGTTTGTTGTTTTTTGATTTTTTTAAAACAGGATCTTACTGTGTAGTTCAGGCTGGCCTTGAACTCAACATGTAGCCCAGGCAGGCCCCGAACTCACGGTGATCCTCCTGCCTCTACTTCTCTACTGCTGGGATTACAGGTGTGTGCCACCACACTGGGCTAATCAGAGCCTCGTTTTAAACTACTTGTCTAAATTACCTCTCATAAGAGCTGTTATGAAGATGACAAAATGCTTGTAAAGTGCTTGGCAAAACTTAGCACTGAATTTTTTTATTTTTTGGTAGTACTAAGGATTAAACCCAGGACCTCACAAATGTTAGGCAAGCACTCTACTACTGAGCTACATTCTGAACCTTTTTTATTCTGAGACGGTATCGCTAGATGCCCTGGCTGTCCTCAGTCATATACAGTAATCTTTCTGCCTCAGCCTCCCGGGTAGCTGAGATACAGTTGCTCACACCCTGCTAAAACCGAACATTTAATAAGTGCTCAATAAAGTTCCCTGTGGTCACATCAGTGTTTGGTGTTCTAGCTTCTTTGTATGTTTAAAAACACGCATACATCACGAGTTACTTCAGCAAATTAAAAAAGACTGCTGAAGCGGGCGCGATTGGGGCGGGGCCGGGAGGCGGTGAGGGATGGGCGGGGTCGGCGAGGCCCCGCCCCGCACTGGCCCCGCCCCGCAGCACCTGCGACAGGTGGAGCGCGCGGCACCCGGCGCTCGGCAATGGCCGCGGAGGGCGCGGGGCCGCACCCCGAGCCGGGGCCGGGGTCCGGGTCCGAGCCGGGCGCCTTGTGCCCCGAGCACGGCCAGACTCTCGGCTGGTTCTGCGGCTCCGAGTGGCGGCCCGTGTGCGCCGCCTGCGCGGGCCCGGGCGGCCGCTGCCGGGGACACCGCGTCCTCCGGGCCGAGGAGCACGCGGAGGAGCTGCGGGTGAGCGGGCGGGGGCCGCGGGCGGCGGGGTGCGGGCGGCGGGGACGGGGACCCGGTTCCCCACCGGCTTCGCCTGTAGAACCAGGCGGTGAAGGGGTGACCGCCGGAGTTAGCTGGACCCCGAGTTCGAATCCCACCTTTCTCTGTCCTCCCTGTGAGTCACAGCGACTCCTCGACCCTTGGTGTCTTCATTTGTAGTTTGGGGGCAAGAATAGTAGCTCGGGCGGATTATAGGCGATCTCTGATAAACCCGCGTCTCAGCTGGGTGGGGTGCTACACGTTTGTAATCCCGGCTCTCTGGGAGGCTCAGGCAGGAGGATCAAGAGTTCGAGGTCAGTTTGGGCTACAGGTGGCCTGGAACATAGAGACCCTGCCTCAAGGGGGATGGGGGAAAGAGGGAGCAAGAGAGGGAGGGAAGGACAGAGAGACACACACAAACCGTCCCTCTTCACCTTTCCACTCGGAGCTGCCACTCCCATCCTCAGGTGTCAGATGAGGTGATCTATTTGCCTTCCACGATTGGCCTTCACTGTACTTCAAACTGGTTTCACCCGGATAACGGAGGGAGTGGAGAGGGTATGGGGGAAACCTCTTCCGTAGGGTTCTCCTCACCTCCACTCTCAGCTTGGCTCCAGGTCACGTTCCTGTCAGCCCCCTACCCGCAGTTTGGAGAGGCAAGTCACCTGGGAACTTCCTCCCACCCTCCACCCTAGCTGTGGCCCGGGGGATTTCCTTGCACTTAGATGAACCGGCTTCCTTCTCACAACCCTGGAGTTCAGCCCTGCTGTGCACCTGTCCCCTCACTGGGGACTTCACTGACTCAGACTGGACTGGAACATAAACACACCTTGCAGGGTGCTGGGGTCGCAAAGGGTACAGTTATTTGCACATCCCAAGCCTATGGTTGGTCCTACCTGTCAACAATAGTGATGATGAAAATAAACTTGAATAATGTGATATAATCAGCTTGCATGATGGGTAGGAACTCAGCAAATTCCAAAGCATTTAAATATGGGTCATCTCATTCATCAGACCAAAGCCAGGAAACCAAGGCCAGAGCAGAGCAGTAACTCCTGCAGGGTTCCTAAAGCTCAGAGGCTGGAGGGAGGGGGGGTTCATTGACTAGGCAAGAGGAAGTCACCTCTTTATGCTTTGGTGGTTAGGAGGAGGAAGTGACGCTAGTGGAAAATCTTAAAAAGTACTCACCAGGGTCTGATAGAAGAGGTGAAGGCTGAGGGGAGGGGTGGCAGGCCTGGTGCTTATTCTGGATTGTACTCTGCCTTGGGTGTCTTCCCTGGACCACTCCTCCCGCCACACACACACACACACACACACACACACACACACACACACACCCCAAGACCTTAAATATATTCATCACCTTTGCTTGACAGAAGTGAGGCCTTCACTTTTTCCAATTTGTTTTTGGTTTTTGTTTTTTGGTTGGTTTTTTTGTTTCCAATTTGAAGTAGATATATCCACCCCCACCCCCACCATCCCCTGCTAGGGATTAAACCTGGATCCCCAGGTTGCCACTAAACTACATCCCTAGCCCTAGATTAGATGATATCTTCCCCTATCTCTCCAGCCAGCAGAGAAATTGCAGCCCAGGGCAAGATTGTAATGGAACATCACAAAACCCAGCGCCAGTTTAACTGCTGTCTTACCTTCTGGATCCCTGCCCTGTAACTTTTCAGAAGCTAGGTTCAGTTCTCTGAGTGGCTGAGTGGGTGGAGATTACAGCTTCCTTGCAGTCAATTCAATTCTGTAACTTTGCATTTGGTCCTGTGAAGTATAAGACCAATTCCCGCTTGTGGGAGGAAGGATGTGCAAAAGCTTCCTGGAAGAGGAAGATGAATTGCCTTGTGGCAGATGGGACTGAAGGAAAGTCTTAGGGGAAATAGTGGAAGGACTGTTGCTTGGAAGGGCTCCAGCTGTTACCTGGAGAAATGGAGTGGAGAAGCAGGGAGCCTAGCCATTTCTCCTGGAGTGAGTCGCTTCTCTATGGGCCTCGGCTTTCTCATTTCTGAAACTCTCTCCTGTCCCCATGGGTGATGCTCGTAGCTGTGGGAGCTGTGAATTGCTGCCCCTCTTGTGGTCAAGGCAGTGTGTGTTTGTTCATTCACCAAATATTTTATTTTTGTGAGTGCTGGGGATCATTCAACAGGTATTTATTTAGGGCCTTTGATTTGCAGGAACTCAGAGAACGGGTCGAAGATATGGTACTTATGTTCCTGTCATAGGAGGACAGATACATAAAAGAGTAAACACATAATATGTAGTCCGAGAGTTGTAAGTATAAGGAAGAAAAATAAAGCAAAATAAAAGATGAGGGGGAGCTAGAGAGTGCATGCCTGTAATTCTAGCACTCTAGGAGGCTGAGGCAAGAGGATTGTAAATTCAAGCCCAAGCCCAACAGTTTAATGAGACTGTCTCAAAATATAGCAGGGGCTGAAGATGTAGTTCATGCAGAGGCCCTGGGTTCAATCCCTAGTGCCACCAAAAAAGTTAAAAATAAAATGGGGGGGAAGTCAAGGAAAGCTTTTCTGAAGTGACATCTGGACAGAGTAAAGGAGCAACACACACACACCACACACACACATACACAGGATAGGATGAGACTACTGCTAGAGAAAGAAGGAATGGGCGCAAAGGCACTGAGGTCAGCACAAGTTTGGTGTCTTTAAGGAATGGAAGGAAGACCAGGGTGGAGAGTGGTGGAGGTGACATTGGAGACATCAGCAGTCACATTAGGTGGGGCCTCATTGATCTTCCTGTGAGTGTGTTGGAAAGCCATTTCAGAACCTTGAGCAGGGCACATCCTGATCTGATTTCCTTGTAAAGGTGGCTGTGGTTAATGGGGAGAAGGGGGAGGCTGAGAATAAGAGCTCAGTTTGGAGACTATAACAGGATTCCTGTGACAGATGATGGCCATCAGGGGAGAGTAACAGGAATGGAGGTGTCCGGAAGTGGCCAGATGAGAGAGAAACTTTGTTTTTGATTTTTTAAGAAACTTTGCCTTCACTGACGAGTTCGATATGGAGTTGAAGGGAAACCCTGGATTTTGGTCCAGGTAACAGATTGATGAATGATGATGCCATTTCCTGAATGGTGACAACCCGGGGGAGGGTAGCTGGAGAAGCCACGCACTGCTCAGGAGCAGGGGTGGAGAGTCAGGGAGCCAGGTTCTAAGGAAAGTGGAGGGCTGGGGGTTTAGCTCAGCAGTTAGAGTGTTTGCCTCGCAAGCACAAGGCCCTGAGTTCGATCCCCAGTACCAAAAAAAATAAATAAATAAAAGTAAGGAAAGTCAAGAGTGTGTTCAAGGAAGTGATGGACCAATGGACTTGAGGGTAAAGAAGGAAGTGAGGCCACAGTAGGGAACGACAGGCAGCAAAAAGTGCCAAGACTATTGTATTGGTGGCCCCAGCTGAGCTATTGAAATGACAGCTCCGGAGTTAGAGAATTAGAAGGGTGGGACGTAGTGGGCAAGGTGCAGTATCCCTGACATGAAGATTTCGGAGGTGGTATCATTTTTGATAATGGTGAGTTCTAGGGTAAAAGGGAAAAATCTTTGGAAGGAGTGGACGGCTTGTATGTGTGGATAAAGATGCCAGGAGCAGTGTTTGTGTTGCAGAACAAGATTGTGGACCAGTGTGAGAGGCTGCAGTTGCAGAGTGCTGGCATCACCAAGTATGTGGCCGAGGTCCTCCCGGGGAAGAACCAGCGAGCAGTGGTAATTCTTCCCTTTTCCTCTCTGTGCTGTGCCCCTCCCAGTATAAGACCCTAGACCTAGGGATTCAGTTAAGTCTAGGGTCCCTTTCCAACCATATTGTGCTGCTAGAAAGCTGCTAGGTGTTCAGCTGGATGATCAGAAAGGGTGATTTCCCGTCTCTGTGAGCCTCAGTTCTACTATCTGGATAGAGTGGGCCTGTTCCTAGTACCTCACTGAATGCAAAGACTCTGCTAGAGGATGAGTTTTTTTAGGTGTCTTGGGGTAGAAGATCAAGAAGTGTAAGCCTTGCAAGCACAAGTCCCTGAGTTTGAGCCCCAGCACCAAAAAAACCCCAAGTGTAGTATTGTTTTACCATCTAATTATTTTGGACTCAGTCCTGGAATTATAAAATTACTTAGAGACTTACACAGAGTATTCCTTATAACAATTTTATACAGTAGATGGCAGCAGATCCCTATTTACAAATGGAGAAATGGGTCTTGTGATGGTTAATTGACTTGCCCAAGGTCACACTGCTGCTTGGCAGTGTCAGTTCTGTGGCCTAAATCTTCTGACACCCAGGTCAGTACTCCTTCTACATCCCACTGCTGGTCTTTCATGTGGTGGACTCACTGCTATTGCTATGTTTTGCTCTTAAGCATGCCCTTCAGGACAGGGGCTATGGATTTCTTTCTGCGTGTGTCCTTCCTCCTGCCCCCATAGCACGTGGAGCAGGCTTGGCACTGCCTTAATCAAGTCTCTCTCAATTGCACAGGGCAGAACCCAGTTGAACTTGCATAAACAAACCAGGAATTTCCTGGCAGGATACAGAGGTTTCTCGGAACCTACAGGGGACTCGAATCAGGAACTAGAAAGCTACTGAAAGTGTTTAGAGAGCTATTCCATGTTCATCTCTGCTTTGGTTTGCATGATGATTCCTCCCCCGCTTTCTTTCCCCTTATCATTTTATTTTCTTATCTTATAGCACTGGCACTTATTGCACCTCAGTACAAGGTTGGCTAGAAGCTGCAATAGCAGACCCTGGCATTAAGGAAGAAACTTCCAACATTTCACCATTTATTTAACAAATCCTTACTGGGCACTCCCATGTGCCAGGCACTGTTGTCCTATGTGTGGGGCATTCCACAATGGACGAGCTGTATGAAAATTACTGTTCTCACGAAGCCTGAATTCTTGTCAAATAAAATATACACTGTGTCAGAAGGTGATATGTGCAGTGGGGAAATATAAAACAGGAAGCAGGATAGCATGTGTTGAGGACAGGGGTTGCAATCCCTCTGCTGTGATCAGGAATGACCTCATTTAGAAGGTTGATACTTGCACAAATGCCTAGGAAGTAAGAGAGTGGCTCACACATGCGAGGGAAGAGTTTTCTAGAAAGAGGGAATGACAAGTGCAAAAGCCCTAGGTGGGAGTGTACCTGGCATGTGGGAAGAGCAGCAAGGAGGCCCGCCAGGCCAAGCAGAGCATATGGGTGAGACAGCAGAGCTGCGTCGTGCCTCACTGGCCAAGTAAAGACTTTGCTTTTCTTTTTGGGTCAATGGGAGGCCACTGGAAATCTGTGAACAGAGTAAGATGATGTGGGTTAAGAATAAAAGGGAACACTGGCTGCCGTGTTGAGAAGTGACGATAGACCAAGGGATAAAAGCAGGGAGGCCAATTAAGAAGATGATGTAATAATCCAGGTGGGAGACAGCAGTGGTTTGGACCCAAGTGGCTTCACTTGTCATCCATTTAGCCACTCTTTCCTCACCATCGTGCAAACTGTGGGTCTTAGTTTCTTCTGTCAAGCAGGGATGCTTGCTCCCTGCACTGTGCAAAGCAGGTCTTTGGGGACAGGGGGCAGGGAACGTGGTTGGCTCTCCCTGGCTGTCTGACCTGAAGAGGCAGCTTTACTGTCACTTGTTGGGCAAGAGTACAAGGGCAGGTGCTAATGCAACAGATGCCTTTGGGGAGGACTGGTCACCAGGTGGTGTCTGCTATAAGGGAATAATGTTGGGCTGAGAGTCAAGAGAACTGGGTTCTGGTCCCACCCCTGCCACTGACTTGCTATCACTGCTACCAAGAGATTTTTGAGCAAGCCAGGAAAGAATTTCCCATTGAGTCATCCAATCAATATCTGGGGGTACCTATGGCATGCCAGGCACTGTACTAGGAGTTAGAAAAAGATGCTCATTAACTTCACTGGCTGAGAATGATTTCAGGCTTTCTCTGCAGCAGACGAAAATTCTACTACAGAACTCGTCGGAGCAGACAGTGTAGGAAGTAATGTGATTCTTGTCCTTAGATGTGGTGAAATATCCACTGGAACACTGTCGTTACGGAGATGGTTGATGGGCTCTTGTGCTCCGCATTTTCTATAGTTCTCTGACCTTGATCCCTTGGCCTAGGTATTTCTAAATGTGAAATAATCAGGTGATTGTAATTGATCTGTAAATCCAGCTCCTCCATTCTGTGATTGTGGCCTCATGAGATAGAGGCTGGCTGTCTGGATCTCAAATTTCTTTAAACCATATTTAGGGAGTCTCACTGTTGGGATGTCAAAATAAATGGTATAAATACTGTTATTCCCCTTACTATTCCCATCACAGACCTTGCCATTCGGTCTTGGCATTCCTTCCCGCCGAGCCCAAAGCCCCAAAGCCCTGACCAGGGCTTTGCCAGGACCCAACTCCTCATTTCATCCCTTGTCAGAGCACAGCCAGCGCGGCCAGAGAACTGGTTATCCAGCGTTTGAGTGTGGTGAGGAGTCTTTGCGAGAGTGAGGAGCAGCGCTTGCTGGAGCAGGTGCATGGCGAGGAGGAGCGGGCCCACCAGAGCATCCTGACGCAGCGGGCACACTGGGCTGAGGCGCTGCAGAAGCTCAACACCATTCGCGCCAGCCTGGTGGACATGCTCACCCATCTGGATGACCACCAGCTGATTGTAAGTTGGGCAAGGCCGGGGCATGGCCAGTGGCCAGACTCCCAGATTTGAAAACATTGAGAATGTTTCTTGGCAAGAAGTGAGAATTTGGAGCAGGGAACGAATAGTCTGGCTTCTGACTCTTCTCTGAGGCCCATCTGTTTACTTCCTTGTAAAAAGTTAAAGAACTCTGCAAAGTCTGTTTAGCAGAACTCCCTCATTTTACATATCTGATTACCCTTGATATCTGATTGGGTTCCTCATCTGCCACCATCCCCCAGCTGGCATCTGTGGGATCACGCTGGCCTGTCTGCATTAAGGATCCTGTTAGGTTAGTTTAGCCAGAATCCCTCGACCCCTGATGTTTCCTCTTAGTAATTTTCCATCTACTTACTCCTTGGCTATAAATTCCCACCTGCTCTTGCCATATTCAGAGTTGAGCCCAATCTCTCTTCCCTGTGACAACAGTCCCTATACCTATGGCAAGGCCCCTGAATAAATTCTTCCTTACTGTACTTTACTAAGTATCATTGAATACTTTCTTCTTTAACATGAGGCAGGGGAAATCAAATGATAAGAGGGTTTTTTTCTCTTACCTGATAGCAATATCTTTTCAATAAAAAGCTGCTTATTGAGTACCTGTTAAATGTTAAGCACTGTACTGTGGGGCAGGGTTATAGGATACAGCTGCTAGCTGCTCCGAGCCTAATGAAGGAGATGAATACATAAACTGACATTTAGGATAAGGAAGGATATATGCTTTGGTAGAGGAAATCACTCGAAACTAGGGACCCCACAATCCAGGCTGGGGAGGGGGTCAGGCAAGGCTTCCTGGGTGAAGTGATAAGAAAGTGCCCATGTCCAAGGAAGCCCAGCAGTGCACAAGGAGAACACTGTGCTTGAAGGTGCTGGTAAGGGCTCAAGGATGAAAATACAGAGCTTGCTGGGGATTTAGCTCAGTGGTCAGAGTGCTTGACTTGCGAGCACAAGGCCCTGAGTTCAATCCCCAGCACCAAGAAAAAAGAAAAATACAGAGCTCATTCTTAATTCTACCAGAAGTTACCGTGATTAAAATGTGGTACATGACATTTCCAAGTATCTTATAGATTGGCAGGTGCCTCCAGTTTTGAGGGGACAGTGTACCATCTGAATAAAAATGCCCCACAGAGGCAGGAGAATGTGGAACAACCGAGCTGTCCCACTGCATTCTCAAGTAGGGCAGCTCCTGTGACTGCCCTCGATTGTGCATTCATTCAGTCACCCAGCTTCCACACACAGAGCACATTCTGTCTCAGCCACTGGGACAGTCACAATAGAAGATTCAGAAAGTCGCAGCCACCCAGGAGCTGACCTTTTCTTGGGGGATGTGCTCAGCAAATGGCTGACCGTCCCAAGGTAGAGTGAAGGGAACCCAGGGTGCCCGTGGGGTGGGGCACAGAGTATATATTCTGACAAGTGCCACGAAGATGTGTATGAGAACAGCCCATAAAACTTGGTGCTGAGGCCTACGGAAGGAGAGGGAGCTTTTATTCTAGGCCCTTCACAAAGTCTTGACTGCTTGTGGGCTTCTAGTGCCACGCCTGACTTTGTTTGTTTTCTTGCAGCAGAAGGAGCAGGAGATTTTTGAGAGGTGAGTATGGCTCCAGGATCTGCTTGGGCAGTCACAGAGACCCTCAGCCTCTCCCCGTCCCATTGCTCCCGGGCCCCAACACTCCCGGGTGAAAGCACAGGGCTCTAGACCCACACGGAGGGCAGTGAAGATCCCGTTGGTCAGATCCTTGCCACCACGGGCTTTCTTACACATTGTTCTGTATCAAAATGCAGTCACCCGTCCAAGAGTTTCACCACCCCCGTCTGCAGATGAGAATCATCCCAAGATTCCCAGAGGGAAAGGGACTTGCTTAGGCCCCAGAGCTAGGGCTCGGTCTCGCCTGATGCCTGTCCCAGGGCTGTCTCCTTACTTCACCCCTTTTCTCTCATGAAAGAATCTTTGAAATGTAAGTCTGCATTACCACTTGAAGTTTGCATTTTAACTGTTCGATATTAAAAGAATCTCACCAAGTCCTACCTTGGGTTCTGAAGGACTGAGAGGTGGTAGCCTGAGGAAGGGGCCAAGAAGATATAATTTGCCAGGCGAAGTAATTAACTCATCAGCCTGGGGGTGCAGCTCAGCAGTAGAGCACTTGCCTAGCATGTGCAAGGACCTGGGTTAGATCCTCAGCACCCGAGAGGGAGAGAGAAAGAGACAGAGACAGAGACAGAGAGAGAGAGAGAGAGAGAGAGAGAGAGAGAAATTGATTTATTTTTGTTTTTGATGCTGGAGATCGAACTCAGGGCCTTGTGCTTGCTAGGCAAGTGCTCTACCACTTGAGCTAAATCCACAACCCCTTTTTTAAAACACAGTTGGGATTATTTTATACCTGTTGTTCTACCAATTAATAGGATAACTTGGAAATCTTTCCATGTTAGTACATATAGTTTTATCTTACTGTTTTGAAAGCCTATGAAGTATCTCACAGTATGGGTATATCCACATTCATTTGACTTTTTCTTGCTCTCTGTCTGTCTGCCCCTACCCTGGCCCTGTCTCTCTGTCTTTCAGCCGGTGGGGTGCTGGAAACAGAATGCAGGCCTCATGTGTCCTATATCTCGGCCCCTACTGTCTCCTTTTAATGTAGACTTGGCTCATGCCCACTTCTTCCCTCTTAGACTTTCCACACTTCTGCCGGTCTTCCCATTCTACTTTATCTTCATTATAGTCCTTTAATTCAGTCTATCCTCAATATGAAGCAGATCTGAGTTTTGAAAAGAATTTTGATCTTTAGTTTTTTACTTTGAAATATTTCAAGCTTGTAGAAAAGTTACAAAAGTAGTGTAAGTTTCATCCAGAAATATTCATTGTTACTATTTTATCACATTAGCTCTTGTTCTATCTCGCTTCCTATCTAGGTGAAGCTTATTATTACTACTTCTTGTCATGCTATCTCATGATTAGAGTCAGGTCATACATTTTGGGGAGGAAAACCTCTTAAGAGATGAGTCCTCAGTCCATCGTATCAGGGGGCAGATGATGTCACTTGAACAATGTCCCATCGTCAGACATGTTAGCTTTAAGCACATGAATAAGGTGGTGTCTAAGGGTGGTGTTTATCATGTTTCTTCATTACATAGTTATATTTTCCCTTATGTAATTAATAAGACAAGTGTGTATATCTTGTTTCTCTTTTACCCAATAATTTTGCATCCATTGATAATTCCTGCATAGATATTTATTTGGTTGGTTGTTCATTCACTTATACAGTGTCCATAGCTTCATGAGTTTGCATTTTATTCAATGCATTATAGTCTATTACTGCCATTTTTAAGTTGAATATTCAAATTATCCCACATTTGCCAGAGCCCTTCGAGATGGGTCCTGTGTCTTTTTGACAAGTCCCCATTATCCTTTCAACACTTTCTTGCCCTGTGGTTCAGGAAGATATCCTAGGCTCAACTTGTTCTTTTCCAGCTCCAGCTCTGGATTTAGCTATTTCTCCAGGGGTCTTGGTTTCTTTGAGTAGGGAAAGATGTTTAGAAGCCAAGATCTTGGCAGTAAGAGTACTTGGCAGTAAGAGTGCTACTGATATCTCTTTGCTTTGAGGCTTTTTCGGGGGCAACAATCAGAGCTGGGTGTGTGTAACTATTTCATGCACGAGTTTGTATCACAACTTTGAATTTTAATCTAGCACCACAAGGTTTTGCCTTTTCCTGCCCTTATTCTGTATTTATATCTTTCTTCTTTTACAGTGAGAACCTTGGTTCCCACCAATATCAAAATATTTATTCATTTGCTCAGTCCTGCAATACAAATGAAGTTGTCTGAGAACTGTTAAACCCAGTCGATGAGTGATAAACCTACTAGGAGAGTTCGAGTTCTGTCTGCAGTCTTTGTGAACCTAGGCTGAGAGTGTCTGCTCTCAAAGAGCTGTGTTCAGAAGCTGCCAGGCCCCCTCCAACTGGAACCTCATTTGTCTAACTGCAATGTCTTTGGTGGCTCTCGTTTCCACATCCACGGCTGGGCTCCCTCTCACCTGGCAGTGACAGCAGGTCCCACTGCATGGACTGAGCATTCAGATCCAGGCTAGGGCCCTCCTGTGTCTGAGCCCTATTTTGCTTCCATCCCTCTGAGGCTGTGAGCGTTCTCTTCTGTACCATGTGGTTCTCTGTGGACTCTGCTGTCCATATCTGGTCTCAGATCTGTCCTGGGGTGACAGCTTGGCACTGCCAGTGCTGGCACTTTCCTCCCCACCTGTTTGCCAAGGCTTCTCCAGATGGAGCTGCCGTGCTCAGAATGTGACAGCAGACCCTCTGTTGTCCTGACCACAAAGAACTCTTTGTCACCAGAGCCCACTCTCAGTATTTCAAGGCTCTGCCCACCTTATTCCTCCCAGGCAAGGACGGTCAATGACAGTCTTGCCAACAGCCTGAATCCATCGGGGAGAGAGGGCTGCTGGATGACCTCAGAATTATCTTCACGATAAGAAGCGATGACAGAGTTCTTTCTGAGAACCCAGGTCAGAAGGCTGCAAAGCTTTGTGATATCCCCACTTTGCTCTGTACTAGTGCTGATGAATTGATGGCACGCATGCCGCAGCGGGCTGTCTGAAAGCTCTGAAAGATTCTCCATTCACTGCTCTACTCTTCTGAGATTTCATTTCAGGTCAAGGAAAACATGTGGAATGGTGCCTGGGCTTGTTCTATTTCTGCACTGAGGCAGGTTTGAATCCAGTTTCCCCGTGGGCCTGAGTACGTTCTCTGATTCTCTTTTCTCCTGTCAGACTGTTAAACCCATTCTGTGAGTGATAAGCCAGGATAAAGCCAGGATATGACAAAGCTGAAGTTTGGTCCCGGATAGAAAACAGTAACCTCAGAGCCCAGCAGTTGGATAAATGGCAGTTCTCCCTTCCTAGGCACTTTATGTTCTCAAATTACCTCTCCATGACTGATGGTCCCTTCCTGTGTGACTCGTCCTGGGTGTTTGAATTTTAAGAGCAGAGGAGTGGCTGTACCTTCTGACCAAACCAAGGGAAACATTACTGCTACAGTATATTTTGGTTTTGTTCTGTTTTTTTGAGACACGGTCTCACTATGTAGCCCAGGCTGGCCTTCAACTTTTGGCAATCCTCCTGCCTCAGCCTCCCAAGTGCTGGGATTACAGGCATGTGCTACCACACCTGGCTTTGCAGTAGATTTTTGAAACAATATATTTTGAAACACTACCACCCAGGGAATTCAGTGGCCCAGGTCCAAGTCCCGGCTCTACTGCCCATTTATTGAGGGACACTCACAAGTCACTTCTGCAGAGCACACCACCTCCAGTTTCAAGTACTGGCATCCAGCACACATTTCCCTGTAAACTGTCCATATGCTTTGGATTCAGAACCTTCTTGGTTTTTTTTTTTTTTTTTTTT